>JAAAKQ030518831.1:2806-19133 GCA_010016005.3 Zanna intricata | reverse complement strand
TACAGAAACAAATTCTGGATGGATATTTCATCCAGAATTAAAAACGACTATAAATATTATTTATGATATACATTTTTTTTTCTACCGTGGAAAAAATCAATCAATAATGTACACTGGAAGGAAATTTTCTAGTATAAGAACATACAGTTTATTATTTATGAATAATGTGACCAAACTCTATAACATTGGGAAATTTTATACTTGAAATTACCATCCTTTAAAATATATTTCTCTATGTAACTTGCGATACCAAGAAAAAATAAGCTATATTTTCCCACCAACGCTTACTATGAAGTTTCATTTTAAATGATAGATTACATAAAAGCTAATACTAAAGTAAGATAGTTCTTAATATACGATTGATAACCGAAGAATATTTATAACCTACATAGTCGCACTATATCTTTGCGTATGGGTTTGAAGTTTTATTACTTGCTTTATAACATCAGTAAAAAACGAAGGATAGTCTTGCTATAATTATTTTTTTTTTTACATTACTAAGATATTCCAGTAAAAAACACATTTTTGTGACTAGCTTTAAGCTAACTAGTATTTTTGCCCATAAAAAAGATGTATAAAAAAATTCTTAACAATAACTGTTTAATTAATCTTCGTCAATTTTATGATCCTGTTTGGGCAATATAAATTAACAGTAGTGTAGTTATTGACAATGTTTTCCAGTTAAAATTGTTTCAGTCAATAATGTTTATTTTTAAAAAATTGAGAAACTTCAGTTATTTGTTTTTAATAAGCTGAAAAGAAAATTTAAGTATTAATGAAAAAAAAAAAAAAAATTACTTAGCGAATGTACGAAGTGGGTTTGGGTTTAATTAAAATGTTAACTAAATATTTTGTGTCAAAGAAGTTGAAGTAAAATAACTAATGCAAAACAATTAAAATCCGATTAATCGTTTTAACGAGTAGCGGTCTACAACAGTGTCTATTAAGTCAAATTTTTAGAGAGAACAATGATAACTAAAAGACGTTTTCCTTTCCGAAGCATAATAAATTTTTTAAAACAACGTTTTATTTTCAAATACCAGTTAATTCTTGTTGAATTAATAATTAAGTTTAATTAATTAATATACATATATTCTTCTTATCAAAACGTATCGTATTTAATTAAAAAAAAAACACAAAAAAACAAAAAAAAAAACTATTTCTGATACTAGATATTTTTGTTTATATTGTTTTTAGAATATATTTTATATATTCTAAAATTGATTTATGTTTCAGACAAACATAAAATCCAGTTAAAAGAATATTTTTGTTTATTTATTTATTTTTTAGAATTTTTGGTAAAACAATGTAAAATACAGCAGATATATCTACAAAATAAGTGATTGGGAAATAAAATAAGAGCACTTACACTTTTTAAAAATTAAACCAAAAAATATCAGTTATTAAAAAAAATGCGAAAGGCTGTTTAATTAATAGTAACATAAATTATAAAAAAAATTTGAAAAATAGGTTATATATGTATATATTTAAAAAAAATTAAATCAATATAATTAAAAAAATTATTGTATTATAAATAATATAATTAAAAAAAAAAATCATGAAAATGAAATTCACAAAACGCATAGTATTCTACGAAAATCGTTATTTCTACATTAATATATGAATATACATGTAATAAGCAAAAGATAAATATCAGGGTAATACAAAACAAACTTAAATGAAAATTTAAAAATTAATGGAACAGTACAAAAAAAAAAGAAAAAATTAAATTATATCTACTAAGTTTTATTCAATCTTTTTTACTTTCCCGTCAAGCGCTACAGCAGAGCTATAGCTTTAAAAAGAAAAGTGTTGGAATCGGTCTAATTTGGGCATATGCGCTCTTGAGGTTTTGGCACCTAAGAACCCAAAAAACCCGGACGGAAATTTTCCGGATGTTCATCCGTACCTGTGTGTATTCGGTCTTGTACTCCTCCATTAAAATTTCAACTTAAAAGGTCAAGGGGTTAAGGCTGGTCACCCAAAAGGTCAAGGGTCACCCTCAGTAACTCTAAATTTCGCCTAATTAAGGTCTTATTTTTCTTAGGCACATTTGTTAATAATTAAAAGATAATAATATTTGCAAAAAATAATTTTTGCATTTGCATCCCCAATTTTTTTTTTCAGATAAAAAAAATGATCTAAATAAACTAGCGGCTAAGTTGTTATAGTGCGTCAATAGTACTTCTCACCATAAGGAGCGCTAGTATAGAACTGACGTACAGTTTTTGTAGTCGTCTGCTATGTTATGACGTCACAGATGAGCGATAAAATTAAATTTAGTAATATTGAAAGTGTAAAAAAAGTATTTAAAGTAGCCGCTAGTTCCGCCATACCAGCGCAAATTAAATACAGTATGCGCACGCGCTTTAGTTAGAATCATTGAATTAAATAAACAAAAAATATTATATTTACATAAAATGATAAATATTTTAAATTAAATTGTGTCTGTAAGCCATGCATCAGAAAAAAAACGAATCAATCGTAACAGGAAAGTCCTACAACAGTTGTCAGCTTTTCATTACAGAAAAAATAGTACAATTAAAATTAAATCTTGAACATAATTGTTTCTTTTTTATATCATGAAAAAATATTAATGTATAATTCATCATAATTAATAAATTTGTCATTTTATCTACTTAAATTTATGAATAAAATTGTAATAAATTAAAAAAAAAATGTATTTGAAAATAAAAAAAAACTTATTTACAGATTTCTATAAAAAAAGATAATTTAAAACATATTTTCAATATCTTATTACAAATAAATAAGTATTATATGAAAAAATCAAGCAAAAGTCAATCATAAAATAGAGGCCAGGTTTACAGGAATCTGATGACGTCAAGAAAGAATCTGACCCGAGACCTCTTGGCCCACTTATTAACTGTATAAGATTGTACGAACACGGGAGAATCTCATCACGTTATCTGACCTCCGGAAATAACGCTAAACTTCCTACAAGGAAATAACATATACAGGTTTCTTGTTCACACAGTCAAGGAGTCCTAAATTTATAATATAAATATTTATGCAAGTATAATGTAAGTAGAGGAGTTTATAATTTAACTCAATTTGTAATTTAATATGTAATTGTGTGCACCCTTATGGTTTTTCTTTTGAAAATTGTTTTAATTATAATTTTTAAAAAACCAAACAAATATTTGCACATTATAAAGCAAAATTCTAATTAATGAGAGCATCAAGCATGAATAATACAAATTAGTGGAAAAAAATTAAAAAAAAGAAGACTGAAATGATAAAATTAAACTTTTGCATTACATTTTATTTCTCATCAAACATTCATGGAGATACAATTTTCAAACGAAAATATTTTCGTTCACCACTTTCTTTCCGTAGAATCTTAAGAAACTACCAATTACCACTAGTTATAAAGTTATGTTAACTATTTATTATTATATTTAACATTTTTTTTTATGGTTTATAATTAGGTCCTAGCTTCGTAACTCTAGTTAATATAATATCATTCAAATACTAAAAAATAATTTGCAAAGGATAATATTTCCTTTGGAAATTCAAAAATTTGTTATATTACAAAATAAACCTATTTACTTTATTTTCTGTAAATATTTACGATATGTTCTATAATAGAATAATTATCCTGAAATATATTAGTAAAATTAAATACACAAATACATAAAATACTATGTATTACTATGCACTTACTATGACTTACTTATGCATTACTATGTTTCTCAAATCCATACGAAATTCACGTATCCATAGGAAATTTACGTTGAATGAGAAGAGAATTTACGTTGAATATTTAACTCTTCAACTCTAACAAATCTTATAAACAGATTTGACCAATAAGTCTAAAAATAAAGTTTTGATCAATTGATTTAAATGTTATGCAGCTAGTAAATTTCTGATTCTAGATGTTTTGTTAATTAAAACTTAACAATAGAATAGTGACTACGGAGAAGTATCGGAAAATAACTAACATTGGTTTCTAGAAACCACCTTGCATACATGAAGCCAATTGCTTATTCGCTCTATCACTGACAAATAATTGAACTGACAAACTATCCCATTCCATAAAGAGCCAGGAACTAGAATTTTTGTTATTTGATTTATTCCTTTAACTATTCAACTGAAATAATCATTTGAAAATTGAATCCAAAAACATTGAAAGTATTTAACTTCTAACAACAAAAAATTTATTTATTTATTTATTTTTTTTTAAATTTTCTGAGTTGATTGAATACTAAAATTCGGAATAGTTTTTATTTAGGTAAAAATACACTGTTAAAAATATTCTATTAACTATAAAAATTTATAAAAAGTTTTAACAAAAACATTTAATGCAAAATAAAAACCTTTCTTCAATAATAAAGTATTTTCCAGATCCTTAAAAAGACCCTAAAAAGTATAAAATTAAAAATAAAAAAAAACAAAAGTTAAAAAAAAAGAAGTAAAAAATTAAAATAATAATAGTAATAAACAAAAAGTTTTTGACATCTATGGGTAAAAAAATTTGGGGAAACATAACAAATAATTTGAAGAAAAAAACCAAGTTGATAGTTGCAATAGATACCGAGAAAATTGTGAACATTCATCGCATAGGTGAACCCTATAAATCCCATTTTTTCGCTTTAGTACGGTCAGGAGTTGAAAATAAAAAAAAATTATTTTTAAATTACTTCAATCATCCGTTAGGTTGAAATACTAACGGACATCATAGTTTATAAGGAAGTTCTGGAATTTTATTGTTTTAAAATTTAGAGCTCTCCTAAACTTTTGTTTTTTTTAATAATAAATTTTTAATGAAAGATTAATTAGATCAAGTAATTAATTAGATTAATTAATATTTTATACATTTCACAGAATTTCCTAATACTTTTCAATAAAAAAAATTGTGTAATAATTTTAAGTAACAAAAAAAAAAAAAAAAAATATATATATATATATATATATATATATCACTTCAACAATAAAACTGGTTGTATGAATTAGGAGATTAATGTAATAGTAAGTTTGAATTTCATGTTACATTGATTTTGTAATTATATCGGAATGAGAATACAAATGATAACGCACAGTGACATGAGACCAATTATATTTTAGTATAAATCTCACGATTTGATGAAAATTACCTTTCGAAAATTTCCAGTTAAATCGTTGAACATTATTTCCAGCCGTATACTCACTTTAATTACGTAATATGTCAAGTGACAAATGATTTCAAACACAATTATTGTTTTCCATTTTAAAAGCAATGCTTTACTTTTTACATTATGCTGGTTATATAACGTTTTACCAATAAATAATTAAAAAATTCATTAATAAAGGTTATTAAATTTTTGTTTTTAAAAATGAAAAGAAAGGTTTTTAAGTGGAAATTTCTAAAGTTCTGTCAGAATAGTTTACTGTAATTTAACAGTTTTACAATATTACATAATTGTAATATCAATACAATTGAAATTTTAATTGAAATATAATTTCAATTATATTTTCTTTGAACTGGTACAAAAAAAAAATTGTAAAAAGCAAACTGATCTTACTGTCGTAAAATGTATTCGTTACTTGAGTTCAGTTTAGAACATTCTTTAACAAGGACAATGGCAGTATATGGAAGATGAGACTAAAATTAATGTAGATGCAAACGGTATTCAAATGTGGGTAACATTAAATAACCTTAATATCGAAATTCTGTCCGTCTCCGTGGCCCGAGTGGTAGCGTCTCAGCCTTTCTCCGGAGGTCCCGGGTTCGAATCCCGGTCAGGAATGGCATTTTCACACACGCTACAAATCATTCATCTCATCCTCTGAAGTTATACCTATCGGTAGTTCCGGAGGTTAAACAAAAAAAAAAAATCGAAATTCTAGAGTGATTTTAAACAAACATTATTTTAAAACATATTTATATAATTTCGTAGCGTAATATTAAAAAAATTCAGTCATAAAGATTTTGAAGTAAATACATTAAAAAAATAAACTTAGGTATTTATAAGAACCAAGAATACGCACGTCCAAATCAGCAACAAAACTTACATCCCCGTGATAATATTTAGAACGTGAATAAATTCTTGTAATTTTTAAAATTATTTTATTTAGTAAATATCCAGTCAGGATTTGCTTTCCTAACCGTCAAGCCAGGGGGCTCCGTCCCAACACTTCCGACGCTTTCGTTATTCTCATGGTTGTTAGAATATTAAACATTTTATAGATATTAAAGAAAAAAAAGAATCTGCCATTTTACTTCATTATATTTCTGTTGCCATGGTGATAGAAATGTAAAGTAAAAGGATTAATTTTTGTTTCTTTAATTAATATCTTAAACCCTAAGGGGTCTAGGGACTCCTTAGTCCCTAGACCCCTTAGGTTTTAAGTCTATGACTTAAAACCTTCCCTGGGATAACAAGAATGTACCCTGAAAATTTGAAAGCAATCGATCGATTGGTTCTTGCGTGATGCTTTTGCAGACAAGGACAGATCCAGAAACTTTTGCATTTATATTTAAGTTTTAAGATGGCTTCAAATATATAAATAACTGAAAATCCAATTTATCTGTAGTAGTAGTAGTAGTAGTACATTAATTATAGTTGTCATCTGATTAATTTGTAAATGAAGTGCAGATCGTGGTGGCCTAATTAATATTAAAAAACTAAAAGAATCAGTTAACATTTTTAAAACAGTACTACATTGATACGAGTACTACGCATACTACATTACCTCGTACAAACCATGCTATTTAAAATAAAAATTTATTTCATTTAATATTTACTACACAAATAAATTTATTACTAAAATTTATTGATATTTAAATAAGAATAATTTTGTTCATAAAAATGTAACAATTTTATTATAATTTTGCATAACTTGTATTTACATTATACCAAACATCGATTGTTTTTTTTTTTTTTTTAATTTATTTATATTAAATGAAATTACCTTGATAAGAATTTTCCCGGAAAAAATTTGCGTTTTTATTGGTTTTTAAAGAAAAAATACATTAAGTATTAGTTAAAAGTTAAATTATCGATAAATATTTTATCATATTTTCATAGCAAGCGAATGATGTACATTAATGTACATATAATCATAACAATTCTGTTAACACCTCAGACTCTCATAATTATTGTCTACGACTATAAAACTAATAATAATAATAATAATCATTACTTTAATAATATTTATTATTATAAATTATTTATGGTTACTTATTATAAACCAATAATAAAGATTGGTCTGTGACTTAATTATGTAACTAGATTACAGACTGTGTTGACGCAACGCAATCTTACGAAATTAATTATGTGATTACAACAAAATATAAAAATCAGTTTCTTTTAGTAGATCATTCTATTTTTATCTGCTAATCTTTTAACGTTAAATAAAACCTTTTTTTTGACGCCTTTTTAGAATAGTGGATATGGTGAGAGCATTAAAATCACTATGGCTATTTTATTTCCTCATTATTCCACTTATATAAATAACAATAATCTTTGCTTTGTTTTCTTCTGCTGTTATTGTAAAAAGAGGGGGTAGGTGCCTCCTTTGTATTTGGATATAAGTGTGTAATACTTTCTTCCTCGATACAAAAAAAGTAGAATGTTTATCAGATAATTAAAAAAAAAACACATGATAAATTGTAAAAGTAATAAATAAATTTAGAAAAATCTAATAAATAACTGTTACAAATTAAAACTTCCCGGAAACGGTTTGATTTAAACAAAAATTCTTAACTATTTTAAGCCGATATAACAAAAAAAACCTTCGTTTAATTAGTTTAAACGGAACCGTTCAAATGATCTCAATCCCGATGTAATTCCTGAACAGTGTGTAATACTGGAAGCAAGCAATATCCTTCCTTTCACTACAATCTGGTCTCCCTCCCTCATAGCTTTTTCATCCCATCCATAAATCATCAAATTAACTAACTCTTTCTACCCCTAAATCAACTCTTTCTCAACAATTCCCTTTCGACTAAAACGAACCTTTACCCTCTTTCAAAACTTTAAAATGATTAAATCTCCGATTGCTTTTGAATTTTGATGTTAACTTTATGAAATAATTTTCAATCAACTTTAACATTATGAAAGAAAAAAATTTATTATTTAACTAAAAGTAGAAAATTAAATAAAATTTTAAAAGAAAAAAATATTGCACCCTTTATAAAATTTATTATTTCATATATTTATCCCTTTTTTCTTTGATTTTAACGATAAGTAATTTTTTGATTAAATATTTCGTTTAACAAACATCTGGTTTAACAAACGTGATTATAATATGGTGCATAATATAACAAGAATTACGTCAATTACTGAAATTTTCATAAATTTAATAAATCTTTTTTTGGAGGAGTAAATTAATAAATATGATAAGCGGCAAATAATATTACTTAGATGGTCTCAAATCAGAGTTGGAAGAAGGAAAATATATTTTATAAGAATCACAGATGACATGGTATTTTTAAGAAATGAAGTACCACAAATTCAACGTATTATTTCAAAAATTGTTGATTTATGACTAGAAAAGGAATTCATAAATAGTATCAGCCAAATTCCAATATTTATATATAATATAAATATATACATAAAAATATATATAATATATATTTATATATTTCAAAATAATGATAGTCAACGCAAGATGTTAAAAGAAAATTAAAAACATGAAACTGAAATAAAAATTAGAATTGCAATGGCTAACGGATCGTTTAATAGTTTAATAGAACGAAAAAATTATGTAATTTGAAGAAGAAGGAGTCAGATTTGAAGAAGTGTTTTGTAAAGCGTTAAATTTGGGACTGTATTTCTTTACTGTAGGTGAAATATAAATATTAATAAAATTGGAAAATGAAAACCTGGATGGATTTATACGGATACAGAGAACACACAATTAGTTGGAGGACAGACAAGCGAAGAAAAATCAAGAAGTACTTAGGAGATTGGACGAAAATAGAAGCTTAATCAAAAAATTTCAGGTAAGAAAGCTAATTGGTTAATACTTATCATGAGAGGAGAAAGATTATTAAAACAGTGCTCGCAGGCACAAAGAAGAGAGGAAATACGGTTAAAAAATTGTAGATCTAAAGGGAACTGAAAGCTATAAATACTCAGACATTTAACTGAAAACGGAAACAAGAGATCTTGCCTCAAGGTTGATAACCAAGTGATGAGTCTTAAATTTCATTACGATGGTTCATTAAAAAAAAAATTACTGTAGGTTGTATGTGATTTAATAATACAGCTCCTCATAAAAAAAAGCAATAAAACACATCACTGTTATTTATTATTCTTTTTTGTTACAAATACTAACAAGTACGTTTAATAATGCGTTTATATCTAAAAAAAATATGATTAGTAAAAGAGTTACAATCTTTATAATTATTTATAGTTACGATGCTCTTTATAATTTTATGAAAATAAAATATAAAAATTTTTAAATTAAAAAAAAAAAATTATTTTAGGTAAAAATAATGTAGCAATAAACATACGTAAGTAAAAAAAATAAAAAATTGTACAAAAAACTACTTGTATTTTTAGAAGCGTGCAAAGGAATACATTTTTTCATGAAACGTGCAAACACACACATTCATACGAATTAGGTTAGACGTTTATAAGCATATAGCATGTTTGTAAGCCTATATCCCTTATATCAACCATTCTAAATCTAATTCAAATTTTAAGAAACAGAATAAAACTTTAACTAAATTTTATCATTGTAAATATAGTAAATAATACAAGTATTCCCCATTTTCATTAAAAATAATTTTAATATTATATAATTAATTATATAATATTATACTTATTATAATTTAATTTTTTTATATAATATATAATATTATATATATATATATATATATATATATATATTGTACTACAATATAATAATAATAATAATTTCATTGCAATTCTTATTGTTATTAACTAGTTGTTGATTGATTGAAACCATGTTTTATTTTTAAAAAAAGAACAAGAACTTGATAATGGAAGATGAAATTATAAGATAACAAAACATTTCTGATAACTGAACCGTGTACGATTGTAACAAGGCAGATAGGTGAATAATTTGCAACTGCCCAACCAGTTATGTTTTTATTACAAGACTATCCAAAAAGGAGTGTAATGTATTTAGAGTGTATGTTTGTATATATATATATATATATGTATATATTTAAATACATATGTAGTAGTGAACATTGGACAGTTGAAGCATAAACTTTCAGAATTGAATTAATGAACAATGAACTGTGAATTGTAAGCCTCTATCACTGTGTCATCTTGGTCTCAACAGAATGATTCGAATCAATCAAATGGATAATATTACAGAAATAATAGAATTAAATTTATGTAAAATAAAATAAAATAATATTAAATAAATTTAAAAAAAAGTCTGTTTAATAATAATGAACTTCTCGAAGGAGACTGATTGTGAGGCTGGAGTGATGGAAGTTATGCGAACACCTCGTGCGAGACTCGACCAATCATCACTATCAACTATCAACTGGTAAAAAAACAGGGTGCCCCTGGGGCGCTGTTTTTGGAGGTGCAATAGGATTCTTTTAAAATATCTTTGAAAACGATTGTCTGATTTTGAAAATTAAAACGGGGTATTAATAGGTTGAAGGCTAATTTTTGCATGCGTCAGGTATACTCTCGATCTAATAGATCACGGTTATTCGGAAATTTTGTTACAACTTCGCAACCAACCTTTCCATTTTAAAACTTCAAATGGGCTATTTGCTAGTATAATATAAAATTACCAAGGAACCTAGCCAGGACAAAAAGAGCAATGTTTTTTCGGCAGTCGCGATTTTTAATATTTATCTCTTGTTGCCCCCCGACTACTCAAAAAGGAGTGTAATGTATTTTGGGTGTATGTATACGTCTTTGTTCCAACGTAGCAGCTCAACGGCTGAACTAATTTAAATATATGAATCCGCGTTGGAATTCTTACTTACCGAGAGTGTCATATATCTATATCACATATATATAAATTTTATAAAAATTAAAAAATAATTAGACATGTTAAAAAAAAATTTTAACATTAGAAAAGAAATTACACTATAAATAAAATTATAACTGGAATGCTCTTTAATTATCCTATAATAGTAATAATCCTATATTAAAGAGCAATGTTTCTCATCCGCATATCTAACGCACTCAGAATGCGCTCATTTGAAAATCCAATCAAAATTTCAAAAACCGTGCCTAAAAGTTTCCGATTTCGACCGCTAGGTGACGAACTGTAATTTTTTTTTCTTTTTAGTTATTTTTATCAATGTTTTTTTATTTTATAGATTTAAAAACTTATAAAAAACATAAATATAGAAATATATACGAATAATAAGTAAATTAGATGAGCTTTTATGTATCTAGGGTCCGTACTAGAACTACATACGAAATAATTATAGTTATTGAATATGAATGATATACGGAATTTCCCGATTAATTTCTTTGGAACATGTTAATATTATTTTATTTACTATATTGAAATCTAAATGTAGAGGATTATAATTCTATATGACAATAAGGTATTTATATAGTACGGTTATTTATAGCATACCTTTCTATACAACTGGAAGTTTTGCATTATTACACGAAAATAGTCCTCTAATTTAATATAAGTGGCTATTGTCATTATATTTCGGCTTTATTACGTATAAAAATCGGGAGAAATAAAATGGTTACATTAATGTTATTTCGTACAACATATTATTTTATTTATAGTAACATATAATTTTAAGTTGTAGATATAATCGGGAGCGGAGAGTTATATTAAAGAACGGGTTAATTTAGAAAAAAATTACATGTAATCTGAATTGAACTACAACTACGGCTTTCTATACCAATAAAGTAATAAAAACGTTATTAATCATCATTACTCAATATCGAACCTAAATAGCTACATTGACGTCAAAGAGAAATTTCTTTCCAATTTACCCATCTTTTTTTTTTATTAGGATCATTCTACAAATCAGAATTTAAAAATAAATGAAAATAACAAATGTACAAGAAATCATTTCTGTTCATTAATTTTCCTTCATTAAAACAGAAGTTTAAATTATTTTGTTGATAAAAAAACAAAACGAAAAGAATTTCCCTTTATCAAAACTTGATTTAAAAACTCATACAACTTTTTTTTTTATGTAAAGTTTAATGTTATTCAGAATATCATAATTAGAAAAAAGAAAAGTCATTAAGATAAAAAAAAATTCTTGAAATACGATGATACAAATTGGAAAAAGAACGATGAAATTCATATATCTTGAGAATATTTTAAATTAAGAAATTATAATTTATGACAAATCTTGAAAGAGAAAAAAATTTTCAGTAAAATTTCACAGAATAATAAAAATTATTCGTAAGAGCACAATAAAGCTACCATTATTACTTTAGTAATTAAAACAGAAAAACGTGTAAAAAGAAAAATAAAAAAAAAATTAGTATATTATAAAGAAGGTAAATGGGGGTTTAGGATATTTTAATTTAATTTATTAAAATAATAATAAAACAAAAAAGAATTTTTAATTGTTTCAAACTATTCATATGAATAATGGGGGGAATGGGGGAAGTTTAATTCCATCTAATGACCAAATAAGAAAAAAAAAAAAATTTAATATTAATACATAATTATATATTATATAGATAAAATCAGGAGTAGATAGATGTTTTATATTACACATAAAAAAAAAGTACTATACCAGGATATGTTTGAAAAGAACTCGGGAGGAAAACTTGTATAAAAGCGTCGGAAATTAATAGAATAGAATAAAATCTATGTACTAAAATAAAACAAAATAATTATATAAGATAATAATAAAACAAACATGTGAAGAATAAAATTAAATTAATATAAAATCAAATAATAATATTTAACTATGTTGTAGGAATTGAGTTCTAATTATATGTACGTATTAAAAGAGGATGTAGAAAGTTAAAATTTAATTTTTTAATTAATGTTATTTCTAAATCCGTTGATAGAATAATATATTGGTAATTGTAAGAGTAAATATTTTAATTTAAGATAAATTAAAGAAAAGATCTTTTAAATGGGTTAATTATTTATTAAGAATGGTTATTTATAGCAAAGTCGGAAGTTTTGCACTATTATACGAACATAGTTCTAATTTAATAGAAGCGTCATTATTTATTTGTTTTTTTTCGCGTATAATGATTTTTTTCTTTTTTCAGCAAATGTAGAAAACCCGTAGATACAAATGTATGGAAAAATTATAATTCTTAATTTATTAAATATCGTTCCATATAAATTTAAAATCGCTAAACAATGATCTGACAGCTCATTTTTGTGTTCTAAACGGAACGGAACGCGAGTGTCGGAGAGTACCTCCTGCTTATTGCAGAATAGTATATGTCCTTTGCTGCTGGATCTCTCTATTAAATTACAAGTAATAAATAGAAAACTGATTGATATTTTTGATTATGAGAATTTTGGGAATGTGCTCTGATCCAAAGAAATATTCGAACCCAACGGAACGATTTGCTTATAAGCTTATCTACCGTGATGCGCTCACTTTTCGTCCAGAATGTGCAGAAATCCTTGTGATTAGAGGCTATCGTCCTTTAAGGGGTGGATTCTGGAGGCGATTTTAGGCCTGGTCCTCCGTGGCACTCCACTGCAACTAGTTTACAATTGAATGCGGGTTGACTGGGCTGACTTAGGATTCTACATGCTAAGTTTAGCCTAGTCAATGATACTAGGTAAGAAAAGGGATAAGGATAATGGAAATGATGTTATAGAAAATTTGTTCTACCTTATTTATACTAGATTAAAATTAAGGCAGAACAAGAGGGCACAATGAAAAAGTTCGTAATAAAAAGAAACCTAAGACATACAATAAAAATTTCAGGACAAAACGTATAAAGTACATTTTTTTTACAAATAAATACATATATTGTTTTATTTCCTTTTTCAGCAACAAATGTCATTTAATACCATTTAAATATTAAAATGATAGACCATCTGTGGCGTATTTAATTGTTTCATTTCTATATACACAATTCCATATGGTGATATGAAAACAATACAAACTTTATATAGAAAAAAAAATTAAAAAAAATTTAACAACCATGATACTTCTCTATTTATCAATTTAAATGGTATTAAAGAAAGATATATCCAAAAAGTTGTTGCATGAGAATGCGGTTAACAATCAACAAACAACATATTGAGCTCGTTTTCAAGAGACAGGTGCGGTCCGACTGGTTGTCTTTATGTCTTTTCGTCTTGACCCTGATGGAGGAACTTCTAGCAAGCAACAGCTGCTGAACCGTTCGTTCACTAACTACTCCTCCCCCCCTCGCTGATTGTTCTCCACATCATCAAATCTCCCATCCAACAACTATCGACTGAGATACCTATTATATATAAAATTATACATACACCTGTCTATTGGAATATTTTTGTTTCTTTTTTTAAGAGATTTAGAATAGCGGGTGATAAAAATGTTATTCCTTTATTTAATGTAAAATAATGTAAAAAATCTTTATTTAATGTGTAATAAGAAATTAATTCCCTTATTAATTTATAAGAAATTTTCTTTGGTATTAAAATCTCATGTAAAAATAATATTATCTATCAGATAATTCTATAAAACAGGTGAACCGATGAAGTATAAAAAAAATTTAAAAGATAAAAAAAAAAAATTCTTAGCTGCTAATTACATCAAAATATAATTATACAATTATATATTATGGAATATTATTTTTAGTAGTAATAATATTTTAAAAAGATATATAGTTATTTTTTATAAAAAAAAAAGATTGTTTGATGTAAAAAATAGGATAGATTTCTAGTAAGATTTATTTAAAGTAATCCATTAAGCATATAAACAACATTGTAATTAAAATTACATATGTATACTTGCAACTATTACAAAACACTAATTTTATCTTTGTAAAACTCTTAATATTTATCACACATGATGAGATTTTTTTTTTTATGTAAACTGATAAAAAAAAAAGAAAAGTAGTTACGACCGTAACGATCCTGTAACCGATTTGGACTTAGGGAATTTAACTGAAGGTTACGAGAAGCGACAATAACAACGAAGTTGTACAGCGATTCAACAACAAACTATTCAAAAATATAACAGAACATAAAAAGTACTGAAATATACTATTATCTGGGAATACGAACCGTTCGAAAAGAGATAAAGCGATTCGGTACAAGATAGAAAATATTGTTCAGATAAAAGAGAAATATTTATTTTCATTATTGTTTTTGCATGAGTGATTTTCTAGAAATTTTAAATCATTCAAGCAATTAAGGTTTGATCCCAGTTTGTATTAGATCGTCACACGATGCGCTGAATAAAGCAAATTTAATCTGAAAGTGTCGTCTATATTCGTTATGGACATAAAATTTGTAGGCACTACATAGTTGTGAGGACAGTTATGTATTTTTTAATTAAATAAAATGAGAAGCTTTAATAGATTTATTTACCTGAGCGGTTGCTTAAGAAAATTTTTATGTACAAACGTAAAAATCTTATTAAATAACCTGAATTATATTTAATATGTCATGCAATAGATAATTTACTTTATAAAAATATTAAATCTAAAAGATCATAAATTACAACTAATTTATCTAGTTTATTTGCATAACTAATTATTTATTTACCATGGTGACAGGTTACGGAGAAGATGTAATAATCTAATATTAACAGCACATTATTTATATTATGATCCTTATCATTAGCACGAATAAATACATTGAATTTCTGCGACCGACGACATTTCATTAAAGCAAAGATTAATTTCGGTTTACATTTTAATGCTAAATTAATGCCAAATACATTTATAGTTAATACTATTACATCTGAACGAAATGTAAATAGTTAAAAAAAAAAAACCAATTGTGTAAAATTATTTCTAAAGTTAGAATTCAGAAAAGAAAATTATCTGTATTAAAGTATATGATTTAAATCGATAATCATTTAATAAAAAATTGTACAAAAGTTTCTACACTAATTTAAATATCCAACGAAAGTTCATATTAGAAGCGTATAAAGAATTTATTTCTATGTATACAAAAAACATAGAAGCTCTCTATAAGCTTAAGGCTTTTTCCCACATAAAATATTGTTGCATTTTTATTTAGTACAAGGAGATTTTATTAATTATAATTATTATGTAAATTGAAATTTGTAATTAATTATTAAAATTATTAGTTATTTAATCTTTTTTTTAATGAAAAGCTTAGACATAAAATATTATTAAAAAAAATATATATATATATATAAAAAAATAGATATATAATTATAACACTGAAATAATGCGCTATGATTAATTTACCAACCAACAAATAGATTGTTTAAATATATATATATATATATATA
>JAAAKQ030518820.1:0-19133 GCA_010016005.3 Zanna intricata | reverse complement strand
TTCACATTCATACACATCATCCTCATTCATCCTCTGAAGTAATACCTTTACGGTAGTTCCGGAGGCTAAACAGACAAGGAAAAGGTATACCTTTCTAGAGTCTATATCCTTGAGATTTCATGGCATCCTGATCGGTGTATCTTATTTCCTGCAGACCCATGATGAGAATTTTGTGTAGGTCAATTAGGCCAATTATTATTCTTAGTTTACCAGCCTGCATGAGTGAGTTTGTGTGTGGAAATGTACGTGATGTATTTTGGTTTGATTTTGGACTTAAAATCTTGTTTATGTGTGTAGTGTTACTATTTTATTTAATACCACAGCAGCTTATGAAACTTAAGGGAATATGAAATTGAAATACTGTAGCGTATGAAAAATTCCATGTCTGACCAGGATTCAAACTACATTATTGTTTAACTTATATTTCTTAAGCTTTACTTTCTCTCAACCAATCGGGATAAGGAAATGCATCAAAAATGAAAGAAACTGATATAAATCCAGCTAATTAAGATTATAATTAATTCCCATGCTTTTTACCCAGTCTTCATTGAAATGATGTTTAAGGGCTCACTTTTATAAGGATTCAATAGATTAAATAATTTATGAATTTTCATTAAAATATTCATTTAAAAAAAAAAAAAAAAAAAGTTGAGAAGCGCACATAATTTAAAAATATAATTTTTTTTTTCATTAAAATATTTCTAAATTTCTACAATGAGAACATTTCAATGTATTTGTATATTTCAACAGAATTTATATATCTTGTTAGACTTTTATTATACAAGTCATAAAAAAAATATTTAGATTAATCAAAGAACAATCATAATAATTAACAACACATTCATTTATCCGCTCTTTGTGAGAAAATAATAAAACCAATAACAAAAACTGATACCATTAGTAAAGCTCTTCTATGAAAATAAACATTTTTTTTTTTTTTTTTTAATTTTATGAAACGAAATTAATTAACAGATAAAATTAACTAAGACCTTTAAAAGAAAAGTGTTTCCCATTGGAAACAAGTAACTAACCTTAATGTATGCACATATTTGGAATGGGATTACATTGCCCTATTCATAAACAATATACGTTAATAGGCCACAATATTTTTAGAAGTTTTAGCTTGTTCCGTAAGCAAGACCCAGAAATCAACTAACCTGAACTAACAATTGAGTCGACAATCAAAGATCACACTACAATGCTTTCTGATCAAATTTTGACAATAAAAAGACCACCATAATAACTAATGGCTTGTTAGAAATTTTCTATACTCGATGACCTGTTCAACCAATAACTGAAAATAGACAACGACATCAACACATCAAACCAGGTCATGTGAATACACAGCCTCTGTAAATCAAATTTAACAAAGTATATTCAAGGCCCATCTAAACAACCGCAGCAAACCAATGCAAATCTGTTTCAATTTTATTTCTGTTACATAATTCCAGTACTTTTAGTGAAAATGAAATTTTATTTAATGCTACATTGAATGAATGGCATACATGATAACTGCTTATCTTTATCGCAAAATCATAATTATTATCATTATTTGAAAGAAAAAGATGCGATGTAAAAAAAAAAATGGTTGCTCTCAGTTAGCCACAACCTCCAAGTTGCAAGGTGTACAGGTAAGTTATTGTAAATTAATTGTGTTTTTTAAAAAAATTATATACTAAATTACAATTTAATTTTTTCTGTACCCAATAACACGTCTGAAAAATGGCTCGAAGTGGTGGTTGCCATTATTTGAACTAATTACTAAAATTGATTGCCAATGTCTTTATTCAAAAAACAAAATAAACATAGTATTAAGTGTAACAGGCACGCTGTGTTCTTGTTTACAACATGAAGCAGTGCGTGTATTTCTTCTCTCTTGTTCACACTCATCCAGATTTAAACAATTATGGCAACCGCTGCTTCTAGTCATTTTTTTACAGGTGACCATGTATTATTATGTACAGAAAAAATTAAACTTCAATTTAGTATAATTTTTTTTGAAGAATACAATGAGCACAAATAATTAATTATAACCAATCTGTTTCCCACCTCCTGGCAACTTTGAGGTTGCGACTGACTGAGAGCTGGCAACCATTTTTTTTTTTTACATTCTACACATCAATTTATTTCAAATGATGTTTAATTCACTTAAAAAAAATATAGTTGAAATTCGTTTAAATAAATTACAATATTTTTAATTAAAC
Source organism: Zanna intricata (assembly GCA_010016005.3). Classification (NCBI taxonomy): domain Eukaryota; kingdom Metazoa; phylum Arthropoda; class Insecta; order Hemiptera; family Fulgoridae; genus Zanna; species Zanna intricata. Next base: position 16,929 of record JAAAKQ030518820.1, on the reverse strand, counting down.
ATATTTGCAGCTAATTTTTGCTAGGCAATCTGGTAGTAATGTATTAAATTATTATTAATCATTCATTTAAATCGAGATTCGTTAAAAAAACAGATACCTGCAGAAATCATCTGCCAGATCTTGTACTAATATTATCAACAAAAACTGACAAAAAAAATTCATTTTAATAGAAAATTTTTCTTGAATTTTGAAAGTATAAATATCCTACTGGCATGTTTAAAATAGCATCCCAGCCTTTCATTCGGAAGTCCTATCTTATTTATTCATGATCAAATATCTGATACTCTCTCTGGCAGTAGATCTCTTATACATCAAACACCATCTTGGGTATTTTCCAATTTTTTTTTTGTCTTCCTCCTTCGAATGACCCTTATAATGTAGCTTTTAAGGTTATGATTAGAGGAATTTTCTTCAAACCAAACCGTATGTCTTAATGAGCGCGTCCTTTTTTTGTAGTTCCTACATAAGTCCCTTTTATTTTTTTTAATCCTGTTCATTACTTCCTTATTTCACACCTTTATTTATTTATCATACTTTCTCCACATCCTACGCGTATTTCAAATGGTTCAAGCCACTATCTCTTCCTCAATCCACTTTTATTACATAGTAATTTCCTGTATTTTTTCATAAGCTACAAAATTTCCATTTGTATTCCCATATTTTTTCCCCATATGTCATTTTTTTCACCTGGTCAGGGGTGGTATTTTTTTCATATGTTACAAACATTTTCATCACATATTCCTACAATGTTTTGAGCTTAGAATTTAGAAAAAAAAAAATAGGCCACTCTTCCAATATGAGTTAATTTTTTCCACACGGGAACCTCTAATTTTTATAGCATTCTTTGATACAACACATAATTCTACAACATTTTTATACACTTTCCCCTAAACAGAACCATTCAGAGAAACACCTACCTCATCACCAACTATATGTACTTTTTTATAAATTAAACCCAAGTCTGCAAGTCAAAAACTTACTTTCTTGTTACAAAAAGTTCTTTTTATTTCATTATTCTGGTTAACTTTTAAAAAACTGACTTTCTTTTGTCTTAAAGTATCAGTTTTACTTTATATTAGTGGCCCAAATTCTGTAATTAACTTTTTATTCTACTAAACAAATACAAAAAAAAAAAGTTCAACACTGACATAATTGTTACATTTTTATTTAATTCAATAAAACTTACAAATTATATTTCATAAAAATTTAAAAGACAAATATTATTACTTTAGACAAAAGAAAAGAAAACATTGGAAAATAATCCATTATCACAATTTAGGAAAATAAATATTTTTTTTTTTTTTACATTTAATTAAAAAACTAATGATGTAGTACTGACAAATAATTTAATTACACAATTAAATTACAAAAACTAAATTATTATTAACAATTCAATTATGAAATTACGTAATTATTGAAAACACAAATCCATGAAAATCTAGGCATGACTTACTTTTCCAAAAATGTATATACAACATTATTAGGCACAATTGGAGATGAGATGTAGCTTTTGGACAGTATTGTTTAGGGAAAATGTCCAAAAATACAAATCTCTTAGAATTATCTATTTCATCTGAAAATATAAGAATTAAAGGTTTCCAATAGAAAAAAGACAAAACAATGAAGTTGGCTACCACTATGGGAAGTAGATGGTAGATATTGCAAACGTGCTAATAGAATATTATTAATGCACTCTAAAATTGAAGAAAAGTTTCATAGCTTTTCTACTGAACGATTATCCACGATCCAATGGTGGCAAACTTAAATGAAGGACATTATACAATATAATTTTATCATTGTACTATATAATTACTTGTGCAACTCACTTTCTTTTTTTACCAACATTTTCTATCTAAAAGTAGCTACATGATTTATGAAAGGAAACGATTTTACATAGGATTATACCAAACTAAGTATGATAATCTGTGAGAAAATTATATTTATTTGACTAAATATTTCAGTTTTGAATATTTTTAAAAATATTGTTTAAAAATTTGGATGCGTAAATTACAACATATGGATTATACATATTATTCTTTCAACACAAAAATGGGCACTTATTTATTATACACTTTGAAATTTTTTTTTTATTTACAAGTAATGAATCGCTTCAAGAATACTTAGTACTTACGTTATCACAAATCAAATAAACTTTCAAATTGAACATAAAGACATTAGTTAACTTATCGGAATAAGCAAAGGATTAGCAAAATAACTGGAAGTTATTCTGTATAAATCAGTAATCAAGTAATGTTACGGAAAATCTTATAAATAGAAGAAAACTGAATAAAAAAAGAAACTTTTAGTTTATTATGTTTTAGTCCCATATGGTTCAAATAACATTATAACCTTGCTTCTGTAAACTAACAGTGACACTACACACCACATATACAACAGGAACACTTACATGCAGATAAGATATTATTTACTCATTTAAATATAGGTGCAGTGTTATCTTAACAAATTACCATAATATATGAACTCTATGTAAACAATATCTTCCAGATTGGCTTATCCACGAGGAGCATAAAGATTAGAATCACACAAGTAATAATTATGTAATAAGATAAGATTTAGATATACATAATGTGTAATAATTACACTTCAGTTTCAGCTCTTTTAATTTTTCTATGCTAAACAATTATTTGTGTAATTTTCTTGCTGAATTTGATATAATCAATTTATTCCTTGACGACTTAATTAATACATTTTATGCCAAAAACACTTTTTCAACATCAAGGTACAACAACCACGAAAAACTGCTGCATCGATTGCAACAAGAATTATTTCAATCAGATTAATAGAAAAAAAATTATGCGCAAACGAAAACAAAATAAATATATATGTATAGGTAGAATACATAACCTCCTTATTTGAAGAATGATTAATTAACTGAATCTTATCAGGATTTCACTAGATTGAGACTTAGGTAATTTCTATCAAGAAGAGATTTTTTTTTATTGTTAATTTTAAAAAAGAAAACTACGATACAAATCTAGAAAATAAATACGTAATTACAGTATAGAAAACTTGTAGATTATTGAACAAGTGAAATTTCACAATAATGAACGACTTAGAAAAATAAGACACAAATTCATTTTAAAATACATAAATTTTACTATTACCCAATATAAATTATTGTTATTATTATGAGCAGAACACATATTTTAATGAAAACATGAAAAGTATAAAACAAGTTTGAAAAATGCCAAATCTTTGCTCCAGATCAAACCCAAGTTCAGTTCAGGTTGATTTTACTTCATGAATCTACAAGATTTACTTAACATGCATTTCAACAAAAGCCCTTGAAAGATGTTGTAATAATTAATTTAGTAATAAAAAAAATTAGGATTTAAAATTGAAAAAGTTATTGAATTTCTCTATCTTTTAATTATTGAATTATATATATAGTTATGTTTATAATGGATGTAGTAGGTATAATAAAAAAATTTAAAAAAAAAAATACATGGAATTTTTCCATTTACCAGCCTCTATGTAAAGTACCCAAGTCCAGCTGTCAAAACTTCTTTTTTTGTGTTGGTACACTTGTCCCTAACATATGTTTACATTGGTAGTAATATGGGAAAAATGCTTTAAATTTTATTTTTTTTTGTTAACCTCCGGATCACCGTTAAGGTATATCTTCAGAGGATGAGGTGAATGAATTGTAGCGTGTGTGAAATATGCCATGCCTGACTGGGACCTCCGAATAAAAGGCCGAGATGCTACCACTCGGCAAAAAATGCTTTAAGAATAAAATAAAGTGCAGCATAACATAACATAGGATATGTTGAACTGTTGTAATTTCTTTTGATGATTCTTCTATCAAGATAACAAGCATTTACAAGTGGTACAAATGTTCACAAGACGGCTGTGAAAAGAAATATGATGAGTGCCCTGGAAGACCCAACATATCGACATCCAATGATGCCAAAAAAGTGAAGAAAACGATAGTGGACAATTGCCGAACCACTATCACAGTCAATAAAGCAGGTAGTTCTATGCCGTTTGCGTGAAGCAATCTGAAGAAAATTCTCAGATTTGTGGCGAAACAAATCACAGCAATTGTACCACAATAATGAACCTGTTCACACTTCGTTATTCGTTTGTGAATTCTTTGAGCAAAAACAACACAGTTATGATGGCTTTATCAGACATGGTTCCCTATGACTTCTAACTATTTTCCAAGCTGAAAAGAACCACGAAACAGTTTGCCAACAGTGAAGAGGTAAGAACAGAATCACTTAAGAAGCTAAACACCAGAAATTCTTTGAAGATTGAAAAAAGGACTGGCTTTTATTATATAAGAAAATGAGACAAAATCAATATTGATGAATGAATAAATACATTTTTTGCGGAAAACTTAAATTTCATATTTTTTTATCAAATCTCGTACATGTAAACTATAAAACTTCCTCTTCTACAAAACTTTGGCTTTCAAATAAAAATAAATTCCTGAAACTTCCTACCCTCTGTAATGAATAAACCTTTTTGTATATTATTATTATTAACAATTGTTGGTTTAGTTTAATTTTTCTTCAGAATTAAAACCTGATAATACCATTTAGTACAACAACAACCGATTCCTAAGAAATAGATTATAGACCACTACTTAGTGTATTTACAGAATATACCCAAAAGAAAGCAAATTAATAATAATAATAGCTGAAATTTTTTAGAAAAACTTTTAAGGATATAAAAGAAAATACACCAATGTTTTAATCTTATATATTTATCATATTTTAGAATTAATTGGGATTCAATCGATATACATGGTGCTGGTAATGTAATATACGGTAGGAACAATTTTCATACAATGCCACTGTAACTAAAATAATTAGAATAAGATAAAATTTTTCTAAATATACTGTATTATAGCACTTAAAACAATAAGTTAAACAATTAAAACAACTAAAGTTTAACGTATACAAGTTACATAAAGTAGCAGTTGACACTATTAAAACCCGATCGTATTAAAAACATTACAAGCAAGACAAAATATCTTAACGGAAATTTTGAAGAAGTAGTGTTATAATTAGCTTACTTTTAGTTCACAGATATCAGAGGAAAATTAACTGAAGGTTACTCTGAATGTTCGCCTCTTTCACAAATATAACAGAAAATAAGATTTTTGCAGAATTAAAATAACAAATACATTTATATGGAATAAATTAATAAATTCAAAAACACAAAAAATTGTTCGTTCAAAACAAAACCTAATTGTTTTGGCAAAAACACCTAATTGGTATGTTAAGTAGTAGTCAAGGACAGTCATAGTAAAAATAAAAAATAAAGTATTAAAACATTTTATTAAACTCAGATGTAATTAATAATATACATTCAACTAATTTAATTAACCCATGAATCCTTAAAATCCTATAGTTATTTTATCTTTAAAACTAACTCCAGAACGAGCTAAGAATTACATTTGGTAAACAAAAATTAATTCTCAAAAATTATATTTAATTTTAAATTCAATTACTTTTACAAAATTTGAATTACTCTTTTTAATCATTAACAAACAATAAATAATACCAGGATAAATTAAATTAAATTCTAAAAAAATGAAAGATTAAAAAATTCATAATAACTTAAAATTGTGTCTAAAACAGTAATGTAATTTAACTAACAACATTTATTAATTAAAGGTATTTCAATGAAACTTAATAAAAAAATTAAAAAAATCAATACTAACGATGCATTAAATAAACAACCTACTCATTTTAGGTTAGAAAGATTATACAGTTTTATACTTTTGATTAACAGTTCACAATAATATAAAATGATTGTACAGAAATATATGAGAAGAATAATTTGAAATGTTATACAATCCAAGTTACAAAAAGGAATATCCAAACGGAAACTATACCAAAGAAGAAACACGATGCTAACCAAACTACATTCAAAAGCACATTTTCAATTCGTTACGTCAAACATTTTCAATATGAACACTTTACAGGTATTGCTTCACATAAGAATCTAAATTTGAAAAATCCTATATTTAATCAAATAATTCAACAAGTACAGTCGTATATAAGTGTTCAGAAAAGACAGAAAATTATTTGTTAAAGAAAATAATCATTCCCCAACACATCTTGCTAACCTGGAACTGGCGTAATGAGTTGACAGTAATAAAAACAATGGCCGAAACTATCAATACCTTAATAGGCTTTCACAAAATAAAATTACAAAATTTAATGAATAAGATTATCATAATAAGTAGTAATCTTACCTAATATCTTGATTAGAAGAAAATATACAATTCACGTACGGCTGTTACAAAAGCAGCCGATCCTGCCTTGGCATATACAAAGGCTCGAACGCGAGAAACCGAAATGTGCACTGTCAAATTGGATACGAAGTAAACACTGTCAGAAACTAATTTTAATCGATAATTTTATATTATACAACTTCAAAATATAATACAGAATATATTAAAACTATTATTTACAAGATATATGCCCCCAGCATAGGAGGTTGTGTACAGATAAATTACATGAATTGAATCGTTCTATACATGCGACATCTTGCTTTTGCAAATCGCAGTGAATTCTGGGTAATATAGCTCCAAAAGGCGCTTTCAAACATCTCCCGCCAGATTGCTAAAATTTGTACCTTACCTAACGACAAATTTAGATGTTGTAGTACTGAACTGAAGAATTATTCGTACCTCTAAAAAAATTTACCCTCTAATTTTTCCGCAAAACTATAAATAATAACAAAACCTATATTTTGGAATAACAGAGTAGTTAACAGTGTTTATTCAATAGTTAACTAGTATTAAAAAAAACAACTGCATATTCTTAAACCAATACTTTTTTAAAACCAGAAATAGATTTTTGCTTTAAAAAAAATGAATTCACGTTTTAATAAAAAAAAAAACTGATTATAAATATAATTTAAATTTATATAAGCAGTTCGAAATGAAAAAATAAATTATCAAAAACTACAGAAATAATTCATTTGCTTTTTTAAATATAAATTTGTATAGCTCAACAGGTTTTTTTATTCATCGTTGACTTGATTTATATCTCATCAACATTATAACATCTATCTACTCAAATCAGTGCAGGATAACACTTATAATAAAATTCCATTAATTCTAATGCACGAAAAAGATGTGCATTAGAATTGATATTGACATTTTGTCAACATTTGACAAATATTGTCAGGTAAGATATTTTACATACGTAGGTAAATGTTTGACAGGTAACATAATTTTTTAATTTTGAACTTTAATTTTTTTATCTTGATCCTTGCAATTCTAAAAATTTAGTAACTTTTGTAAAAGAACTGATGATGGAAGAACCTATAAAACAAATTCTTCAGTATAATTAAGAATGAATTATTAACACAATAAGATTTTCATTATCCATTCAAGAAATTGTTTTAACCATCAGTCATTGTCAATATATAAAATTAAGTAATGACTAAAGGTTTAAACTATAAAAAATTAATACAATTTTCTGCACCAATTCATTATGACTAAAAATGTTCTTCATACAAAACATTGAAGATAAAATTAGTTAAAATTATTAAACATACATAAAGAGCTATGCTATCAATTACTGAAATAAACTGGAAATATAAGTTACACTCAAAACCCATTCTACTTGTCTAAAAGTAAATGGTAATTTTCATTCAACAATAGAATTTATTCCCCGCTTTTGATAAAATAAATTTCTTAACTATCTAATTCCTGTTTGTTAGATACATATTTTAAAACTAATTTTTTAATAAACTAATTTTGTGATTAGTTTCCAGGTAATGTCAGGTAGAGCTGATTTCCCAGGTCTATATTTCCTTTATTCTAGTTTGAATCTTACTTTCAGTTTGTCTTGTTTTTTTAAGTTTTATTACTACAGCACAAGATAGAGAAAAAAAGTAAAATGTCTGAAAGTATTATTTTTGTATTTTAAATAAATTTATTAAAAATCTTTTTACGAAATCTTCCGATAAAATATTACAGCTTATTCCTCTTTCAGATTTTTTTCACATGAGGGAATACCTTTTGATTGATTTTATGATACTTTTATCTTTCTAAATAAATTTTTATCTATTCAATTCAGCAAAAGACATCATACATTGAGTCATGGTAGGTGATCATAGTTGGAATTTCAGTTTAAATGTTCTTGAGCTAAATTTCCACATTCTAATGAGATTGCCAACAAACATAATTTGTGTTGTTACTCCTTTTCTATAATATTGTTTTAAATTTGTTTTCCAGTAAGTAAAAACTGTTTACTTGTCAATTAATATTTATTATTATTACTTATTTTTTCATTTAATTATTTATTTATATTTTATGTACGCAGCTTCAGTCTTTACTGAGGATGATTGTTTAATAATCAGAAAAGACTTTTGATTATTAAGTCTTCTAGTTTTAGACTTTAAATAAGTTTTTTGTAGGTGAATATATATAAAATAAAATCATTTTATTATATCATAATTGGTATTAAATGTTCTTTATTTTATTTTTAACATTAATGCTCTGAAGTTGTTCCTTTTCCTAGTTATTTTAAAAAGGAGGAAGTTATAAATCTAACTCAAATATTTTTTTTGTTCAGATGATTCACAGTAAGCTTCTTCCAGTTAACCACTAGCCCACCGGGCTGATCTAGTGGTTAACGGGACATCGCAAATCAGCTGATTTTGAAGTCAAGAGTTCTAAGATTCAAATCCTAGTAAAGGTAGTTATTTTTACGGATTTGAATTCTAGATTGTGGATACTGGTGTTCTTTGGTGGTTGGGTTTCAATTAACCACACTTCTCAGGGGTTGTCGACCTGAGATTGTACAAGACTACACTTACTGTGAAGTATTTTTTTTTTATTCCTTACCATATAATCCAATTTAATCTGCAGAATCTGTCTAAAATAAATTTTAACATCACTTGTATGGATATTTTAATCAGTTTTATCTATCGGAATTTCCTACCACAGATTATGAACATATTTTATTAATTTACTTAAAAGATCAGTTGAATTATTAAATCATTTATATTGATTTACAACATATACAGATATAAATTCATTGTTCCTATCGTCTCATTTAAATATTTGTCTTCAATAACTCAGGACTTAAAATTTTTCAATCCGTGTTACGATTCCCTTGCTACTCATATTATTATCCACTTAATTCTGTCCCTCACTACTCAATTTATTTTCAAAAGAACTAATTTTCTATTCTGTTTAGCCTCCGGAACCACCATAATTTATTACTTCAAAAGATGAATAAGGATGATGTGAATTATAAATGAAGTGTAGTCTTGTTGTCTCGGGTTGACCATTCCTTATACCAGCCTCCTTGGCGCAAGTGGTAGCGTCTCTGCCTACCATCCGGAGGCCTAAGACCTCCGGATGATAAGCAGAGACGCTACTACTTTGAATCCTGGTCAAGCATGGTATTTTCACACACGTTACAAATCATTCATCTCTATCCTCTGAAGAAATACCTTAACAGTGGTTCCGGAAGTCAAAAAAAAAAAAAAAATATAAGTTGACCGTTCCTGAGATGTGTGGTTAATTGAAACCTAACCAGCAAAGCCCGGTATCCACGATCTAGTATTCGGATCCATATAAAAGTTACTGCTAAGATTTGAACCTTACAACTCTCGACTTTCAAAATTACTGGATGTGTTTTATGTTATCTATAATCATAGAAATCATGATTTTCTTAGATCCTCTTGTAAAAACCTTGTTGAAAACCAATAAATTGGGATAAAAACCCCTATTTTTTTATGTTTGACGTGCAATAAATTTGTTAAATGGGTAATAAACACAAAACTTTTAAATAAAACTTAAGAATTTAATTCTGAACGAAATGGATATACAAGGATCAGCTGATAAATTTTGCGAGTTATACGGAGACAAACGATATTATCGAGTTGGACGTGGACAGCACAGAATAGCTAAAATACCCCTCTACAAACCTGCGATAATGCGTTGAAATCCTTTACCGATTTGTTTTCAGTAGCAGTTAAACTAGAGTAGAATACGGTTAATATGTCAACTCGGTTAAAACAGTGATCGAACTTTTAACCGCAGAAAATGTGAATCCTACAAATATTTTACTTCGTTTAAAAGCGGTCTAGTGTAATGAAACTGTTGACAGGAATACTGTGAATAGGTGGGCGTTGAAATTTCGCGAATGTGAAGCTGGTAAAGGGAAGCGCCTCGCAGAGGACGGATCAGTTTCTGTGACTGACGAGAAACATCGAAGGAGGTGGACGAATTGCTTCAAAGTACCGACTAATCACCAGTAACGCATCTCTATTCAGTAGGCGTATCTAGAGAATAAGTAACTCATATTATCGAGCGAATGGGTTACCGTAAAATCTGTGCTCGATGGGACCGCAAACTTCAATTAACCACACTTCTCAGGAGTGGTCGACCTGAGATTGTACAAGACTACACTTCACATTCATACACATCACCCACTGAAGTAATACCTTACCTTAGTTCCGGAGACTAAACAGATAAAGACAAAGGGTACCGCAAACTAACGGACGAACACAAGCAGAGTCTTATTAAATCTTGCAAAGAATTTTTACAGCGCTCTCGTGCCAAAGGAAACGACTTCCTTTTCAATATTATGATGGGATGAGAGTTGGGTACATCATTACGACCCGGAAAAAAAGGGCAAAGCATGCAATACAAATATTACGAATCGTCAATACCAATAAATTCCAAACTCAAGCCTCGGCAAAGAAACTCCTTTTGACAGTGTTTTGGGACGCCAAACACATTTATGTGACTGAGTATCTGGAACGTGGGTCGACTGTGAACTCCTAACGGTGGATTGATACGTTAAAACAATTCAGGCGACGAGTATATCGGTTCGAAAGATTATCATGTCCAGAACCTTGAAACGTGACAATGCGCGGCCTCACACATCGTACTACAGAGGCTCTCCGCAAGCTAATATTTTTCATTCATCTCTAGATGCAAAAATCTAAAGGTGTTAGATCATAAAATCTTGGGGGCCAGGAATGTGGACCTCCACGACCGGGAAATGATGATTTAAGTAAGTGGAAACGACACAAGAGAAGTGAGGAGGCACGCCATCCTCTACTTTGCGTCTCATAGCTACAGTAACATCTCCGAACAGCTGTGGCGGCAATTTTTTTTTAACAAAGTTCAAGTAGACCTCAGCATTAAACGGCCAGGTAATATGAAAGGCACAGACAGCCGATTATGATAAACCACAAATACACATTAACTCTAAAAGGTGTTGAAAATTGTCTTCCACCGTTTCATGAGGATTTACTTCTGCCAATATATACTCATTGCGTAAGTTGTTGACACCATCTCGAGTGAAATTTGCCTCGTCGATAAACAAAACATAATAATAGAGTTTCGATTTGTGTATTCCAGAAGTTGAAGAACTCCAAGCGAAGCGGATGATCGTCTCCTGAGTGTTGATGTAACACCCAGTGTTACTGGGTGTTTTATAAGAATAAAATTTGTTTTTTAAATGGCCTCCAAACCGCATTTGATAATGCGAAACTCCGATCCGCTTAGAAAGATGTCGTATATTGATGCCTGGACTTCGCTTAACTGCATCGATAATAATTTCATAAAAAAACAGCATCGTGTTGGGAGATCATTCGTATCTGATATGAATGCTAGGTATTGAACCTATTTTCCAAAGATTGTAAAACGTAGCACTATCTGAAAATTCTACGATTCGGAAAAGTATTTCATGTTCTACTGTAGTATTACCATTACAAAGACAAGATGAATACCATATCAGCGTATTTCTCTGTTGTAAGTACGGCATTACTTTAATGGCAGATCGATCACTTTCAAACTAAAATCACAGAAAGTCTTCACTAAGCCATCACAATTCATAGTGCCCGATATACTAGATCGTGGATACCGGTGTTCTTTGGTGGCTGGGTTTCAATTAACTATACTTCTCAGGAGTGGTTGACCTGAGATTGTACAAGACTACACTTCATTCCATCATCCTCATTCATCCTCTGAAGTAACACCTTACGGTAGTTCCGGAGGCTAAATAGATAAACAGAAAGTATCCTGAAAGGGTAATCGGGCTGTGGTACAAAGGCACGATATAGTAATTGTACCTTACAGAATAATTTAAAAACTAACACAGTATTGTGAAAAATTGATCAGCTGTTCAATTTAAAGCTGTCCAAATAATTTGTTGTATTTCTGTCATTAATAAAAAAAATTACTAAATCATTTTTATCTATTTATTTTTATTTTACATTTGTCTAATTTCCAGTATTTTAAAATTTTTTTCACAGTAAATTTTGTTTAAAAAATTTTTCACATCACAAAAAAAGAATTTTGTTTTTCTTTCATTAAATGAGTACTTTTCTAATAAGTGTAATAATATATTTTTTGTAAATAAAATTATAATTTTTCTGTTTTATTCAAATTATCTTACACTATTTTGCTCAGAATTAAATTTTGTACAAATTTTGTTTAAAAGTTTTAATTGTTTATATCAATTTAACAAAAAAAACAGGGAGCTTTACCCCAAATTTCTCAAAAACTACTGCAGATACGGTTATGAGATTATTTTAAACAATTTTTCAGTTCAATAACCATAATAAATCACTAATTCTGTTCCTTAATTAACGTCCTAAAAATTTCAGGATGACCTAATTTCAGCGGGGTAGCTGAAATCCGAGCAAAATCTTTCACAAGCCGTAACTTGAAAATTAACCATTTTAGGAAAATTCTTATATTAATTTTTTCAATTATTTTCACGAGTAGAATAGGTTATTAAAGTCCTGGGAGAACTTTGTGATAAAGTCTATATATAGGGTTTATATTAAACTAGTATAAATTAATTACCTAGTGTAATTAATAGTTAAATTTATATGTTATAACTATCGTTAATTTTATTACTCTGAATGTTTAACAATAGGTCACATTCAACATGGAGGAAAGTTATATAGGTTATATTTAAATTAAAAAAAAAAAAAAATTAGAAATCAAAGATTAGCCAGAATACTTTTTAATTAATCCAGAGTTTATGTTATAAACAAAAAAACACTGTGAAATGATAATGGATTAATAACATGAAAATGTTTAACAATTTTTTTTTATTTTCATATACAACATATACACACTGTAATCTGTTCAACTAGTGAAGTATATGGAACCCTTTCCTACAGCCCAATGAGATGAGGATATGTGTGACATATAAATGAGATGTAGTCTTGTGCTGACACAGACCGACCATTCCAGAGACATATGGTTAATTAAATAATAATGTGGTTAATAAATAAAATAATCAAATCCTATAAACAATACTAACCTGAATCCAGTATGATAATCAGGTCTTAAAAAATTAAATCTACAATATTATCTTGTACAATTAAATTTTTGTCGCTAACAAGAAGAAAATTCACTTTTATAACATCGGTGAACAAATAACAAAATGAGCTGTAAACATCATTCAATATTAAAACAAAAATTTTTATAATTCATTTGACTTTTTATCAAACAAATTCATAAAAAAAAAACAGAGGGAAAGCTGAAGGACTGTTAAAAAGGTATAAGTATGTGCCTTTTTACTATTAAACATTATCATCAGATGTTTCAAAAATATAAACATAGAAACAAAAAAAACAGCACTTGTTAAGCAATGAAATTTTTTTTTTCTATTATGAGACAAAAATAAAAACTGAAAAGCAAAAAAAAATTTTAAATATTAACAAGTAGCTACGAGCAATCCAATTTGAAAATAAATTTTCAGCTTCCTGTCCAGTTTATACGATATTGATTAGCCACCAGAACCACCAGTTTTGAGTATCCTCATATAAGGTAAGATAGATAAAAATTTCAAAGATTTGAATATTTTTAAAGATTTTCTTTACTAAAAATAAAATTATAGTAGAAGGGTGGCCAAATGATTCGGAGGTTAGTATACTGGCTGGGTAGCTACTGGGGGCTCCTCTGTAGGAGCCCAAGCGAGAAAGGCAAAAGGTTAGGTTAATCTGCTGCCATGACACTCAGGGCTGACTGATGAGATGCCGAAAGGCGGTTCCAGTCGCCCCTGGGAAACGGCAGGGAAGGTTTAGTCGGTAGGGGGTGGGAGTAACACTGTTTCATGGTCACTATGACTCCATGTCCAGTGCTCACTTAGCTGTATGCTAGGTCAGGACGGCTAGCGTTCTGGCTTTGTGTCCTAAACACCCTGCGAAGACCCTGCAGGGCGTGCGTCAAGTCAATGCATTCCTTCATCGTCATTTAAAAAAAAAAAAAAAAAAAAAAAAAATAGATTGTATGCTCTAAGATTCAATTTCTGATATTTATTTTTCACCTATTATTATTAATTAGTTCATCTTTCTTGTTAAAATATGTGCAAATGTTATGTACAAGGTCATTTTAATGTAAAGACTAAACATAATATGATAATCTGTTCTGATGGTGCAGAGTATCTGTTGGTAGTGTGTTACTATTATACAATTATCTAATTTAACATTTTTGCTTTACTTTTATAAATATAATTACTTTTTGTACTGCTTCAGAAGCTATGATATTTTGTTTTTATTATATTTTTACAATTAACATTTATACCTATTGATAATGATCGTTTAAAAATAAAAATGTGAGTCTAGTTTGAATTGTGACCTTTTTTTAATGGTTCTTGAGTGTTTTCTTTGATACTTTATATCAGCAACCTCTTTGCACAAACTCATTGAATTTTTTAGACTAATTCCATTTCAATATGCATTAATCAGTACATCAAAATTTTTTGGCTATGAAATTCTATGATGTAAAGTAATATTTACAAAAGAAAAATAAGGGATAATATATATGTCTATAAAATTATATGTTGACTGAATATTAATTTATATATTATGCCTGTAATTATTATAGTTCAAATAAATAATCTATAGAATACCATAAGCAACAAAAAAATTATATATGAAATCGAAAAAAGTAATTATAAATTTTAAACAAATTTAATTATATAATTTATTGTAAAATGAATTAATCTACAAAAATGATATATATTTTTTTTAATAGAGAGGCACATATAACATAATTTTGTATGTTTACATAGTCATATAATATGACCTATGTAAACATAAAAATAATAATAATGAAAAACAAGAGTAAAATACATTTATATTACTAAAAATTATTTCTTGATAGGTAAATGACAATTTCTATGTTTGTTATATCGATAATGTTGCAATAGCATAAATATTTATGTTATGTTAAAATATTCACAAATATTAATGTAAACTAAATCATTCTCTCTTTTCTGACTAATTCATTTCAACTTGGTTATGTAATCCTCTTTTTCCAAAACTTTAATGAAAATCAAACAACTTTATATTTCTGCATAGATCAAAGAGAAAACATGAAGTAAGATTATGGTTTTTTTATTACTATTAATACTAATACAATTTTTGCTAATGCTAATTTAACATGGCTTTTATCATTTATAAATATTATTTCTGAGTATGAAAATTTAATGTATGCATGTCACTTTAAAAAATTTAATTAGATTTAAAAAATAAATAAGTTTGGCAAATAACATTTTTGACATCCTCTCTACTATTTAACAGTAACTGTTAAATCAAGTAAATATATTTATTTTCTGGGGTGAACTGATTATGAAAACTATGCTATTTGTTTTAAAATGATATAGTCACTTCTAGTGGGCAATCTAAATGAGCGACTTACAGTTTACTTTCACACATGATACAATAACTTTAGGAACTCTGTATTTGGAATGCTTCTTGTATTTTTAAAAGGAAAGGATATTTGTGTACGGCATGTATCTAAGCCACAACATTGATTTTGCTGTTTGGTGTAAAATTATCGATCGCTAATGTGCAGGTCCTATAGGAATAAAATGCCATCAAGATTTCAGTGAAAAGGAGACTTCTTGTCTTGATGGAATTCCTATGTGGTTAGATCATCTTTTCTTCATGTTAACTCCTTTTTATTGTCCATACTTTCTTTTTTCAGTTTCTGTGTAGATTGTACTCTACCGGTGCATTCAGATACCAGGATCATTAGAGATGGTGTTACCTTTGATATGATCTATATGGGTGGCCTATTTAAAATGAAAAATTATTTACATAAAAAAATAAATAAATGGTTTCCTGCCTTTATATTTTATATAAACAATTTTTTTTTAGGCTTTACCACACTTTAGATAAAAATGAAATTTGAAACAGTATTTTTAGAGAAAAGTCTTTCTTAAAAAAAAACTTCAGAAAATGCCCCAAGAAATGGAACAATAACACTTTTTCAATTCTTCTTTAAATTTTGACTTTTTTTTTCTAATTGAAGCTAATTTATATTGGTAATTATTTTATTAAAAAAGGTTTCATTTAACTCCTCCTTTCAATCCAGATAAAATGTCCTTGCAGAACATTGAATTTACTACTGTAAGTTTATAAATGAATGTAGAAAATGAATGAGTAATATCAGGAATTACTCCATGGATAAAAAATTAAACTGCCCAAACATTTCTTGATGCATCAAGAGAATCAAAAATGTTTTTTTATAATTATAAAATAAATAACAGAAATGATTAAAAATCATTTCAAACATTTAAATGTAAATACATGAAATAATAATTAATAAAATATGTGAAAACTCTAAATAAATAAAATAACTACAATATACCCACCAATTCAGAAAACGTTAACAAAAATTATGTGGACAAATATATATATGTATACACATGTAAATGGAGATGCAGAAAATTCAAGGTTTTTTTTTATTAGTATTGTTTAAAAACTCATTAACAAAAAACAAAATTTATCTTAAATAGATTGTTAGTAAAATCTTTCAAATCGGTCAATAATTTATAATAATTTCAATAGAAGGATATTCAGCATGTTCAGCATTTTAAAAAATTTAGGGTTCAAGTATAGAGATAGAAGAATAATTGCTAACATTTACAGAAACCAAACTGCAACAGT
>JAAAKQ030518809.1:0-19133 GCA_010016005.3 Zanna intricata | reverse complement strand
ATGCCTGACCGGGATTCGAACCCGGGACCTCCGGATGAAAGGCCGAGATGCTACCACTCGGCCACGGAGGCCGGCTTACTTGTATCTACGCAAAAAGTTCGTGACGCGAGATTTCAGAAACATAGTCAAGCGAAAGTGGCCAACGGGCCAATAGAAATTATCACTTCAAAAAAAATTTATCCTGTAATGTTTCTCAACTGGCCTTTTACCGTAAAAAAAATTTTTGTATACACGTTTGTCGATTAATAATCGATATATACAACATTTTTCTCTCAATTTTCTCCATTTCTGATAGTATTTAACTCTTACGTAGTTATTTATTATATTAAAACAAATAGTAAGCACTTTTTTAAATTGTATAATAAAATGATATTAAATAAAATAAATATAAAAACTGAAATTATTAAAAATAATGATTTATGAATGGACTGGTGTATACTAAGCACTCGAAAAAAACAATTACGATGATTTTTTGATGCTCCAAACGAAAGTTTTCAATGATATCGAACCAAAGTTTTATTTTTGTGATGACATCACTCAACCATTAACATAATACAGACCTGTTATTGATTTTTAAACTGATTTTTTTTTTTTTTTTTTTTTTTTTACATAGAGTGATTGGAATGGTTATTAAATATATTACTAATAACTATATCCCGCTCGTCGAGATGCTTTGATCGAGTTACATCAATATGATTTCTTTTTATTAAGTAAATATCAGTTTGATTAAAAAATAATTAAACATCTGTTACGTGCAATACATTTAATATTACGGGTCGAAGAGATTAGTGGTTAAAAATTTGTTTAAATAATTCACACTAAATTTAAAACTAACCGTACATACCGAGTGATTCAGGACGAAAGGGAAATAATTTGGGATCTAGAGCTTCAAGTAAGAAACAAATTTCATTCAAATATATACGCTTAGGAAAACGCTCTAATATCGAATTGCAAAAAACTTCTCCTGGATTTGCAATGAGGTTATATTGAAATTTTTAAGGCGTTATATAAGGGGTAATACTTTTCCTTAACTTTTTCTTAAGTTTTTTGACCTGGAAAATTGAATAAAACAGGTGCTGGAACTTTCTTTTTTGATATCCAACTTAAACAGAAACGTTCGATGACGAGAAACACGTTATTTTTAGGTTTGAAATTTAATAACTTTTTTTATTGACTAATAGAAACGTACAAATCACTATCAAAACCTATAGAGAATTAATTCTTAGAAAATCTGTGAAATAATGCCTATGAAAAACAAAAATAAAACTTAAGAGAAAAAAAAATCTAGGTAATAGAGATGGATTTTTGGAGGTCTAACAAGAAGATAAGACAGGAAAAGTTTGAGACAATATTCACTAAATTAAAGTATTATTAATAAAAAAAGCGTCCTCGTCCTCAAGATTGAAGACACGAGTGAATGGTTGGCATAGTATCACTATCTACAACTAGTAGGACCAGTTGATAATTACTCGATATTGGTTGTGTATAATAACTCGATTTTATTTGTTGTCGAAGGTTATTATATAGAAACTACTGGATGACTTTCAGCGCCCAAATTTACTTTTTAATTTTCTTCACATAACTACTGTAAATAAAAACTAGAAGATTTAAAAGGAAGATAAAATGAACCTAGAGTTAAATTCGAAAGGGAATTAAAATTATAAGTTTCAATTCCATGTTTCAAACAGTATTAATCGGTTAAACAGAACATACATCGTAAGACATTTCTTTCTTTATAAGCGGAATTTATCTGATAGAAAAAAGGATCATCAATAAAAATGTAAATGAAGAATGCGCAGTATTACTTGGATATATTTTAATTATAACTTGTAAATATATGCTTAAAAAATATTTTAAATAAACTGGAAGAGATTAATTCTTATTATTATTCTTCTTCCAGAGTAGGTTACGAAGAGAAAAGTAAAATGATACAGCCTAATACATTAGGACACTTCGTCAGTAAATAACATACTACATGTTACATACTGTAACATATTACAGCGGAAACTATTTCATTTTTCTTTTCATTTTATAAACTTTCTTTAATAATTTCTTTTGTAAAATTATATTTAGTTACGTCAAACATCCGGATTTTCTATGGGTTATGCAAATGTTAAATTTCTGTCCGGAGTATTAGCGGGACTTAGTTTTATTTTTACTTAAATCTGTACGGATCGAGAGCATTTAAGGATGCGAGCGGCCGTACGGCCGTATTTAAAATTTAAATAACTTCTTACTAAATCCTCTTTTATTCAACATTAGTTTTATAAAATAATAATTTTTTTTATTTATATTTTTTGAATATGAATATGAGCCAAACTAAAGTTATGGCTGTTGTAAAGGCGGACAATATGTTGGAGAATTATTGAATGGAAGGAAGTTAGAAGTGAAAGAGTTCACCTATTTATGCAGTAAGATAACTATCGACAAAAGAATTAGGAGAAATATGTCTTAAGTAGAACTGCTCAGGGAAAATTTGCATTTAATGATAAGTGGAAGTGACTGATGGCTAAAGAAATGAATTTGGCAGCAAGGAAAAAGTTTTTCAAGATTTACGTATGGAGTATAGTCCTATACGGTTGGAGAGCTGGACGATAGGAAGAGACAGGCAAAAAGGCTAGAGGCATTCGAAATGTAGTGTTATGTGTGGAAAATCTGAAAATACGATGGTTCAACAGGATCAGATATTCTTTTCAGGAAAGAAACATTTGGAAAAACATCAGAAAAGGAAGGGATGAACTTAATGATCGTAATTTACACCATTGGAAATAGTAAAAACTATAATAGAAGACTACATGAGAGGAAGCGACCAAGAGAAAGACCAAAAATTCATTACACGCAACCAATAATAAAGAAGTACATTGTGACTCTTATGTAGGCATGAAACAGGGAGGACAAAGTCTATCAATGAGGAGAACTGTTACAACCTATTTTTGGTTTGATGACCAAAGAAGAAAAAGATTTTTTTTAATAAATATTTAATTTCATTAAAAACACAAAGTTGGAAAAAATAAAAACCGTAAAATTATTAAATAACATTTACTTTTTCTAACAGAATGTAAAAGCATAATAACTATCTATCAATTGCGTTCTACCTTCTCGCTGGTCTGCTTAAGTCTTCCGTGCTTCACATTACTATAGCCTTCGTCTATCTCTCTCTTAGCTTTGTATTTTCTCCCATTAATTTATTCTATCAACTGAAACTTCCTTTATCCTATTTTCTTCTGTCCACCCACTATTCCCTCAAGTCTCCTAGCAATCTCCTAGCCAAACCATTTTTCATTATATTTTCAAGGATTTGTCTTAAACTTTCACAGCACTTATCCTCTCATCTTAACACCTTCCCATTTTCGCCATATCCACGTTTCAACTGACTCTAAGCTTTATGCTTCAGTGGATGGTACAGTAGTAGAAGAAAAAAGTGTCCGTATGACACTTAATAGCACTTCGCTAATTTGTTTCTTAATAACAGTAATAAATTAATTTTTTCCAACCTCTATTTTGTAAAAATGCATAGTGCTACCGATTCTGCTTTTCACTCGAGAAGTGCTAGATTCCAATCTCGGTTGTATATGGCATATTTTATATCTTAAACAATTCATTTCTATCATAATGCGTCTGTAATTCTGCATTAGCGTTTATTAAATTAATATAGGTTTAGTAACTTTTGAAGCTAGTTTTGATACAAAATATACGCGCAGTACAATTTAAAAGTAAACGGGTTTTTTTTTCTTTATCTGCACTCTATTATTGGTCTGATCTTGAGAATTAAAAATTATGGTGAACAATTATAATAAACAAAAATCTTTCTCTCGGATTAAATTTTACTGATCCAACTTGTTTTCTTTTAATTCATCGTTTTTCAAACATTACAAATTCTTTAATTTAATTACTTCAATAAACTTTAGAAAAATTTATTGAATAAAAATATGTAAAGTTTCTTTTTTTCAAAACATATTTTATTTTTATTAATAAAATAAAATTCTGTTTATCTGTCTATGTACTTATTTACATTTTCAACTTGATAACGTATCTCCTTTCCTTCATAAAAAAAAAAAAACAAAACAATATCGTATCTGTAGTGTTGCCGGAAATGATATAGAATCGTGCTGCAGCTTTCCGCTAGTTATATTTTAATTTTTTTATTTTACAACTTCTAAAACAAACTTTTAGTACTAATTTTATTTTATTTAATAATAAATTTGATTTTTTTTTACTTTTGCTCGTATGGATTTGGAGAAGAAATTAAAGTTTATTTATGTTTTGAGGTATAAACAGTACGAAAATTATAAAATTCATTTAAAATTTAATTTCCTTTTATATATATATATATATATATAAAACCAGTATCTCGAAAATCTACAGAACAATTTGAGATCAATTTCATTGAGACTTAGTATTGCATCTGAAATTGTGCATGTGAAAATTAGATTGGTTGAGTTACGCTCAATTTAAGATTGCCATCGACAACAAACAACATTACCTCAGTTTGAGGAATCTTTTTAGGCTGTATTACCATACAAATCCCCCAATCCTACCGGATTGGGGGGGGTGGGGGTAAAAATGATTTTTCTTTACGTTTTGCGGTAAGACCATTATGAAAATACTAAATAATATTTTAATAAATAATTATAAATACAATATTTCATATTATTATTATATATTACTATTATTTCATTATTTACATATTACTATTTCATATTATTTATTTCATTATCTCATACTATACTATACATCTTTATTTATATAATACTAAATATTTCAGGGAATTAACTCTCACGTATTTCACAGATAGTGCACGTAAATAGGCGGAAAATGCAGTACGTATGAACTAATGCGATAGTCATTCGCAGAAAAAAAAAAATAAGCTGATAGAACGTAAAAAATAATAAAATTTCTCATAAACATAAGAGAGACAAAAAACCCTCATTGTAATGAAAGGGAAATGAGCAAGAAGTAGGAGAATTAATTTACTTTTCTTCTGGTATACGCATACGTTTTTAAATTCTTTGTTTCCAAAAGAAAAACTTTATTAACTATCCCGATTATTAATTGCAATCACTGATTGCAATAAAAAATATTGCAATCACTGGAAAAAAATAAAAAATACTAATCGAGTTTTTTTAAATTTCTCTATAGTTTAGTCGACTATTAGTTAAGATTTAGAAAACACCTTTCGCTTACAAAATTTCGTGTAGATATGTTATTGTGTGCACAATGTTTATATCAACACAATGTAATCGTAAAAAAAACAACATACGGGTTGAATTGAGACCCACGTCTCAATCGTGGGTCATTGAAATCTACTGAAATATTAAACATTAAAAAGGTCATTCATATAAAATACGAAATGTATAATTTTTTATAATAATTTCGTTCGATTTAAAAAATAAAATAAAAAATCTGATGTGGACGCTACTTCACTTCCTTGTACGACTATTAAAATTAAATATATACTTTCTTTTTTTTTTCAATGAATAGTACATAAAATTTTATTTCGTTAATAACTTCTGATATTTTTTTGTAATTTTTTAAAATTATTATTACGGAATTATTTATCGTAAAAATGTTTTACAATCAGAGGTTAATAATAATTATTAATAAATCAATACATTTAAATAAAAAAAGTTATAAAAAAAAAAGAGAGATGAAGTCTGATTCGAACCGATATGTCTTTCCCTTCTAAGATCCAAACATTTCATTAATTAAAATTTGTTGGGCTATTACTCTGGAACCGATGAAAATAATTACCCTTACCACCAATATATCGTTGAAAGGTTCTCGATGAGGGCTTATTACTGCAGTTAAGAAAAAAGCGATAATCGAAATTGTTTTTTACTTTTGGCATTTTTGGACACTTTTGGTACAGACGATTGCGATCAAAAGGGGAGGTGCACAACTAGATGTTACAAAGATGTTTAGTCCTATATTCAAAATTTCAACTTCCTACGGCTAATATTTTTTGAGTTATGCGAGATTAATACGTATAGATCATGCCAAGACAAGTCAAAATGGATTCAGGAATGGTCTAACTTGATACTTCCGTTGAAATCTGAAAACCAAAATTTTTCGACATCACAATGCTTCCTTTACTAAGTACAAAACAAGTACAAGTACGTACTTGTACTTTGTACAGGAAAATAAAAACAAAAAGGTGAGATTATAGGGAGTTAAGTTTTAAAATAAATTTTAATTTTTTTCAGAGCGGAAACAAATTCGAGTTCTTATTTTAGTTTATCCGGTATAAGTTAATATTCTCTTCGGAAAAAAGTATTATTGAAAAATATTCTATCTTTCATATTTATTTTTATCATATTTTATTCTTTTTTATTTCAAATTAGTTAGCACACCGGCTGGTCTAGAGGTTAACTCGTCGTCCCAAACAGCTATTTAACAGCTTATTTCGAAGTCGAAGGTTCTGAGATTCAAATCCTCGTAAAAATTAGTTGATTTTATACGGATTTGAATAGACGATGGATACCGGTGTACTATCGTGGTTTAGGTTCAATTAACTATCGCATACATATCTCAGTTAACTATCATGTACACATCTCAGGAACGGTCGGCCTGAGTCTGTGCAAGACCGCACCTCATTTACATACACATACACATCGTTCTCATATCACTGGGCCGTGGGAGGAATGCTTATTAGTTGAACAAATGGCTACTACACCAATGGGAATATAAATATATAAATGAACTATAATGAGGTAAGAAATAGTTTTAACTTTTTTAATCTTAAGGTTATTCATTATATTATAATGAGTAAATTCTTTTCATTTCAAAGCTTATTTTTACTAACTAAAAGTAAGTTATCAAAAATGAGTACGAATTCGTTTCTGCTGAAATAAATTTAATTAGAAAGTAAATATAATAATAATAAAGCGAAGTTAATAATATGAGATAATAGTATTAAAATGCAAAGGAGGTTAATGAGGAGGTAAATATTTAGTTAAGAGAACCAGAGAAAATATATAAGACGATGCAATTTTTTCTAATATTTAAAAAGGAAAATTAAAAGATTAATGAATTAAGCAATATATCAAAAATAATTAAAAGAACATTTATGTAAATAGTATTTTTTTTCTATCAATCAAAGATTCGAGAGATAAAGATTTTTTTTAAAATATTTCTATGCAGAGCAGCACTTAAGTGGGCTGATAAAGAACGAAATAAAGAAACTTGAAGAGAAGTTTGCAGTATATTCTTTTAAACAGAAAGTCAAAGTTGGTAAGCCACATATATTAAGGAAGGAGCCCAGGGTAAAAATGACTTTGAATGGGTGTGTAGATAATAAATAACTTAAATTTGTTGTAATTTAACACAAATTATATTGCTGTAAAGTAACAACTGATTACTAAATCTCTCTTTATCTGTTTAGCCTCCGGAACTCCGGAATACCGTAAGGTATTACTTCAGAGGATGATGTATATGAATGTAGAATGAAGTGTAAGTCTTGTACAATCTCAGGTCGACCACTCCTGAGAAGTGTAGCTAATTGAAACCCAACCACCAAAGAACACCGGTTCCACGATCTAGTATTCAAATCTGTATAAAAATAACTACCTTTACTAGGATTTGAACCTTAGAACTCTTGACTTCGAAATCAGCTGATTTGCGATGTCGCGTTAACCACTCACTAGACCAGCCCGGTGGGCTAACAACTGATTACTAATCTAAATCATTAATACATTTTTTTAATGTCAAAATCGTGTAAATTGTTAAATTTATTTTCAAAATTCCTCGTATTAAGTAATTTAGGACTGAAAACATTTAAGTAAATTTTTAAATTAAATATTGAGATAATTACAGTAAATAATATCACTTGACCAAGCCATTTAATTTGTGGTAGGGTTGCAAAGTTTTATTTACTGGATATTATTGTTGTTGTGAAACTTACCTCGTTTTATTATTCCAGCTATTTTCCAACGCTGGTTGCTTATAACTCGAAAACAAAGGCATTTATCGAGAAATAAATGCCTTTCATTCTCTCATAAATTTTAGATTAAAATTATGTATCATATCAGATGTTCAGCTTCCTATTATAAAAAGTTTGATCAATGTGACGGATCCAAGATGGCGTACAAGTTTAAAAAACCGTAAAGTAGTGATTTTGTAATCATGAACCATGATATATAGGCTTCACATTTCAAAAATGAGGAATACTTGAAAATAGAAAAAGTGCAAATCAACATAATTACAAAATTAATACTTTATGGTGTTCGTAAAATTTTAATCGTAACGTTAAATTCTAATTTCAAATATATGAGTACATTATTGTTATATTATGGATACAAACTATTCAAAGACAAAAAAATGTTCGAAGCAGTATTTTACGTATATATTTGTCTGTTTTTTTTTTTTTTTAAATAAGGAAATGAAAAACATAGAAGTAAATGATCCGATATGCAAAGGGAAATTGAGATGGAAGATTTTCATGCCTAAAATAAAGGCACTCTCGTAAATACCCTCCTCTAATATTACAGTAGGCCTATACTTGGTAAACTTGATGGGGAAATGATACTCTTTAAACTACGTTCCCCTATTAAATAAAAATACCGTAAAACCATTGGTCCTTTCAAAATTAAAATATTGTAGAGCAAAGGCTTTTTATGGTATTAAGTGAAACATCCCAGATGTTTTATATTTTTATTATTATTTTATTATATGTATATGAAGTTTTTTTAAAAAGGATACTGATATCATCCCTTTAACTCTTTCAACATTATAGTCAACAATATTCTCTTAAGAGCTGCATAAAAATACTTATGGCCAATTTTATTAATCGCATACAATTGAATAAAATTACATTATATCTAAATTATAAAATGCTAATGAATTTTTCTATTCAGACGATTACGATTATGTGCTTTAATGTATATTTAACAAAATTATTAAATTTACGAGTATTAGTATATTTACGAGTACTATTTAAAATTATACGAAAACAGTGGATTCTGATTTAACATTTTTTCCAATATGAAATAATTCTTGTTTGGTTTAAAGCTATAATACAATAATTTTTATTTAAAACCTTTTCGAGTTAAAAAAAAATAAAAGTCGAATTTCATGTTCTTTTCTCAACTTTTTCATGTTCAAGTGAGTCATTAATATTTCGACTCTCTCAGAAATAAATTCTGTACAAATTTTGGAGAAAAGCATTCTGTTATTTACTGACAATTTAACAATCGTCAAACCTAATACAATGTTTTCCAACAAATGTCATATGTTTTAAAATAATTTGTTTAATATTACAGGAGATACAGCTCTACAACCTGTTATATTCAGTTTTTTCAAGCCAACACCCGATGAACAAATTCATCCTTTCAGTTTCAAGAATCTCGATTGGCTTCATTTTACCATTACAGTAGATATCAAGCCGAAGTGTTTCCGGAAACATGTTAATGAGAATTCTTTTCTTTATTGTTACTTTTAAGATTTGCCCTTAAATTACAATTTTAGGGTATAGCATGAATAGATAGAGGTAACTTCGGAAGTGATTTGGAAGCATTAAAATAAAAAAAAAGCTTCTTAAATGTACGTCCAAAAATATCTGGATTGAAATCTCATTTTAAAAATCTCATATAAAAACCCTTTCAGCACGCTGGAAGGCAGAGGTATATTTCACCGATGGTGAAATAGTAGGGGATAAAAAAGATTTCCACCTTAAAGTTAAGAAAAACTTTAACTTTACTCACTACGACAATGGTTGCATGTGAAAAGAACTTTCGCAAGTTTAGCATACGACTAGCCCCACCTTCTTACAGTTCCAGCAACATTTTGGTCATCTCTTGGCGTAAGGGTTGGTCATATAAAAAATTGTTTCAGAGAAAAGTTTTAGGTAATGTTTAGAGACTAACGACCACTTTAAACCGATTCGATACTGTAACTGTTAAGGGAAATGTGACTTCTTTTCTTTTTTTTTTTTACTTGGAAACCCCATTTTTTCCATCTCCTGCGCCGATGGTTGGTGATATCAAAAAACTTCACTTGTATAATTTTTAGGGCCTTATCCATAGAATAGTAGGAACTCCATACGAATTCGATATTTTACTTAATAAGAAGGTTATAGAGATATTTTGTTTTTCGAAAAGGCCCTCCCTAATTCCACCTCCTTGGTCCGATTTTGCTCGTTAACGAACTCAACTGACATTTTAAGCCGTTATATTTTATGTATCTATTTCAAAGTGATTGGCGCAAAATTACGGCGGTTATTGTGTTCATAAGAAAGTGAAATATACTGTAATGGTCTGACGAGAAACGGAGTGTGTAAGGCTTACCGGTGAGCTGGGTTTAGGTTATGTGGCGCGAATAAGCCGTATTCCTTAGCCTCTGCTTCTCGTTAAACCAATATTTTTTTTGTACATATGTTTATATATTAACTTGAACCGACGGTGGTTGTGGGGTCTGGGAGATGTGAAACGCAAAGATATGTCGAAATTTTTCGGAAGTCGAATCATGGTACCCATTACTATAGGAAGCTTTATTATGAAATCTACTTAAAAAATCAATATTTTTTTCCCATTTTTCCCTCCTTAACCCTGAAAACTATTGAACCAAGCGATGCGAAATGTTAATTGTAGCTATATTATGACTCCCTCAATGTTTAAAACAGTTCAAATCTCGTCAATGTCACCACTATATAAATCGTAAATTAAAAATAAATAAATAAATAACCTAGAACTTCTTTTAATGAATTTAATGTCATTGTCTATTTCGATTGGCATTGTCTACATCGATCGTTAGTCTATGCCAGTATCGACTTCATCATACAGTTATGTGATTTACTAAATTTAATTTCCGTTGTATATAAAAGATCAATTTGTATTATCATCGCATTATACGTAAAAACAAATAACTGATAATAAAATTGAACGGATTGATGACTATTTACATATTGAATACTGAATTTCGATATAGATATCGACTTCTTGATAAAGAAATTTCTTTTACTAAATTTCTTGTTATTTAATTTGGCAGCGATCCCCGAAAACTCATATTCACGGAAGCATAGTGGAACTGTAATTTTTTATATCCTGAATTAAGAAGTTCTATTAAGATAAGCCAGACACGTAATTGGCATAAATTCGACTTTCAATTTGGTATTAATATTTTCATAACACCTAAGTCGGCGAAGCTTCAGATAAAATTAACTTCCTGGGTTCCTAGAATTTATGATCGTCGACAACATAAGTCTACACCACAAAGTTGCAATTCTAGAATTGCAACGCATAAGCTTGAATCAAAATCGAGTTCAACTTTTAATAAATATCTGAGTTCTCAAATCGCGGTTGATTTTCACCCTGAAATTGATGAGCTAAATTTGAAAGATATTCAAGTAAGTAACACGATTAAAATATTTAACCATTACAATGCCAAAAATTAAAATGAAACTGCTGGAATTTATGGTGCTGTGGGCAAAGTAGTTTTTGATGAACTACTACATATTCTCTTGATTTCATTAAAAATTTGGTAAAACATTCTTTTTTTCAGCATTTTATTTTATCTGATAAGTTTTTAATATCGATAACTTTTGAGAATTTAAAACCCTCACGTAATTACTAAAAATGTGTGTAGGCTGTTCCAAATTTCCAATATTTAGAGTTCTATACGCACGTAGTGCGGACGAAGCGGTCGCGACGGGGGATGCTAGTAATGAAATAAAATTGGCGTAGATGTTTAATCCGATTTTGTACGTAATTAAGTGTCATGTTACGTTTCCAACACAGACTACATTTCACGATGGCACCGATTAAATTATAAATTACTTATTTATAACTGCAGCCGTTATGGTTAAACTTTCTTTTAAACAAAATAACATATGGCACAATTCAAATACTATTTCAAATAAATAATAACAATCATTGATTGTTATTCATAACAAAAATTATACAGCAATGCCAAAACCCACGACAATATTCAGAATAAAAATTTGCATACTTTTTAATTTTAATTTCTACATTTCGATTAATTTCTTTAATAAATTGTGCAACGACGTGATTAAACTGCATTACAATAAAAGTAAGACAATAATAAAACATAGAATAAATAAAAGTGCTTTAATAAAAGAAGAAATTTAGTTTAACACACAATCCCCAGGACCCATCCGATAATTTTTCCACAGAGTAAGTTGCGGCATCAAGTAATCTGCATTTCAAAACTTTTAAAACTTCTTTTGTTTTGTATAACTTACGATTATTCCCCGGCGTTTATTAAAAACGTATATAATCGAATGATATGGCCTGAATAATAAGTTTAAACGGAAAAAAATTAATTTTTTTTTTTTTTAAATGGAACGTCATCAAGACATGGATTCCCACTGTCCCTACCGATGCTGTTTATTATATAAAATGAATATTGGGTCTGAAAGGTTTATGACGAGATATCTCGAGTTTTGTTGATTTTATTAACGGTGCTACATATCTTGTACAGAAGCTCGAATTGCCTGCCCCACAGAAGACCATATAACGTGATGCATACGTATAAAATATCAGGATTCCCACTGATCCTGATACCAGCCGGACGGCGAAAATTTTTTTTGTCAATTTTCAAACCGGTTTTTTTGTCTAAAAAAATTTTTCAAGTATATGGTACCGCCGCAAAAACAGCTGCATCTATTATAATAAGATATTTCAATCGGATTAATAGAAAAAAAGTTATGCGTGAACAAACATTAAAAAAATGTATACGGGTCGAATATATAACCTCCTTTTTTGAAGTCTTTTTTAACCTATTTTTTAATTTTAATGATTATATTAACACCAATGTTATCTGGAAAAAGAGTTAACAATGGGACCAATTAAAAAAACCATTCTTTACAAAATAATAACAAAAAATTATTATTATGGAATGAAATTTGTCCATTTGATGAAAAGCTAAATTCTTTACATAGTAACAATGGTGTAGAAAAAAAAAGAACCTACAACTTTTTTCAATTCTACTAAACATGCATTATATTATAGGCATATATTACATAAATAAAAATAAATATTTGTTCTATGACAGTGTTAATAAGACTCACTAATTTAGTTGTAAAATTACCATTAAGACTTAGTACGAAATATTATTTAGAATTACGATATAAAAATTCTAAAATATTCATGCGAAATTTGTCATTTTAAAATTCTAACCATGATAATTAATTAATTTATATTTATCTTCTTTCTCCATTAATAATGTTAGAAGATTATTTTATATATATAAATAAAAATCTGTTTTTTCTGCTTTCAAGTAAAATTCTATTATAGATCAATGAGTGAAATCCAAGTTAAACTGAATGATTATTTCAGGCTGTAATTAAGTTGTAATTAAAACAGAAATAAACCGCCCTTAAAGAAACAGTGATTCTAGAAATCTATTTCATAAGAACTGGGCTCAAGACTCAAAGCATTATACGTTGTTTTAATGCGTTACCCACCAATTCATCATCTGAAAGAGAACAAAACGACTTTCCCTTTAAATCTCTTTATAAATGTAACAAATATTATCAACTTTTTGTTATGAAATAAAATAATTCTACCGTATTTATCGTAAAAAATTGATTTATTTTAAAATTGTTTTTACCGACATTCTCAATAAATATTAATTTGATTATTTTTTAAATTATAAAAAAAGAACTTCCAGATATATTTTAACTATTTGGTTAAAATAAAATAAAAAACATGCAATAAACTTCTTTTTTTATTTTATAGAATCGAAAAAAGTCCATAAAAATGCTTTCAATAAATAACCAGAAAACAACTCTACCACAAAACTGCGGTCGCATAATAAATCTTACAAAATCTATACCAATATTATTAGTCTATACTAAAAAAAAAAAAATCTTAACATATTGAATACATTTTTAAAATGAAAAACTATAACCTGAATTTTTAAATCATGAACATATGTATAAATAACTCATTTCTTTTCTCTTCTGACCGTCTGTCCATAATAAAAAGAATACTTTTTATATTTATAAAAAAAAAAAAAAAAAAAAAAAAAAAAAAAGAAATGTAAAACTGATGTAGCTAACAATATATTCTAAATGTACAATAACGTGAAAAAAAATTTCAAACAATTATTTTCCTTTCAGAAAAAAAAATTCTGGTATCCAAAACGATTTTGTCATAGCAATTCAGATTTGAATTCTTTTGCTATATGCGAATATGTTACCGTGAAAGACCAATATCTGGCAAATGTTGATATTCTCCGGTGAATGTTGTCACATACCAAATACATTGGTGAAAGACCGAAATATTTGCTTATTTGGACCTTCGCCGGTTTACGAGTATGTTGACAAACACAAATAAGCTCTGGTGGGGGTCGAAATGATTACTAGACATTAGCAAAAAAATCACCCGATACCATTAAGATAAATAGATTATGAGACCGCCCCCTTTAGGTTAGGTTAGTAGGGCGGGACGGGTAGCCTCTTGGAGGAGGGACGTGGCGGCTCACCACAAGCGGGGAGTCGACACGCCCTAACGATCCCAAGTGGACTTCGAAGGGGGGGCTCCGTTGCAGGAGCCCAAGAAGGAAGGGCAAACGGTTAGGTGTAATCTGCTGCCACGACTCTCAGGGCTGACTGATGATATGCCGAAAGGTGATGCCATTCGCCCCTGGGCAACGGTGAGGGAGGTTTAGTCGGTAGGGGGTGGGATCAACACCGTTTCATGGTCGCTACGGCTCCATGTCCAGTGCCCACTTAGCTTTGCTAGGTTAGGGCGGCTAGCGTCTTGGCTTCGAGCTCGAAACGCCCTGCGAAGACCCTGCAGGGAGTGCGTCAATGCATTCCTTACTATCGGAGTTTAAAAATTATTAATTAATTAATATATTAAAATTAAAAAAAGAGTAAAGGAAAATGGAGATGAAGTCTCATTCGAACCGATGTGCCTTAAGATCCAAATATTTAATTAATTAAATTTTATTTGGCTGTGATTGTGGAACAAATGAAAATAAGTACCACTTATTACGATGTATCTTAGAAATCTTTCAGTGAGGGTTTATTACTACAGTTAAGAAAAGTCCAAAATCAAAATTTTTTTTGAACTTTTCAAAGGCATTTTTGGTCCAGTCGATTGTAATCAAAAGGGGAAATGCATAACTAGATGTTGCAACAGTCCTAAATCCAAATTTCAACATCCTACGGCAAATATTTTTTGAATTATGAGA
The DNA here is from genome assembly GCA_010016005.3 of Zanna intricata. Lineage (NCBI taxonomy): Eukaryota > Metazoa > Arthropoda > Insecta > Hemiptera > Fulgoridae > Zanna > Zanna intricata. The sequence goes on along the minus strand of JAAAKQ030518809.1, from coordinate 3,980 downwards.
TTCGTACTTAAAGACGTCATGCAGAAACTAGTCAAAATGGATTTTTCCGTTGAAATCTGAAAACCGAAATTTTTCGAGATCAAAATACTTCCTCCTTTACTTCGTACAAGGAATTAAAAAGGAAGTTTAAATTTAAGCCAAACAAAACTTACACTCGCTAACTACGTTTAATTAACGTTAAATATACAAATAATATATGTTACTTTCCAACACTGGAGGCGATTAATAATATTCACCGTATTTATAAAAAAAACATTAATCAAATTTTCATAATTTTATAAATTGAAAGAGCTATAACAATATACAGAATATGTTAACTATATTGATGAACGATAAAAGTAGAATAAATGGTCAGATTATTTGCCCTCTGTTCAGGTTTTTTTTTAATAAAAATATTTTTATTTAACTTTCAAAATCAGTGCATGCTGAATGCGGTGAATTCGATTAATCGCCTCCAATGTTGAAGAATAACATATATAATTATTGTTAATTAGACGAGGTTAGCGAGCGTAGATAATTATTTGCCTTAAATTTAAACAAACTTTTTTTACGAGGGTTTCACGTAACCTCTTTACTTAAGATTATCGGGTGAATTATCAGTATACTTTATCAGTATCGGGTGAATTAAAAAAAAAAAAATGTTTAAGTTATCGTTTCGATCCAGAGCTTATACCAGAGCTTATCCGTGTTTATTGGCATATATCGGCGTTCTCAACGCATAGAACGTAACAAAAACGTAATATATCATATAATATTTGATACATTCAAGAACGTAACAGCGTTTTTATGGGTGTTTATAACGGGGTCAGTTTTTATTTTGTAAACCTTTTATAAATTTAAAATAAGAAAACTAACTTCTAAAAAAATCTGCAGAAAAAATCGTTTAATTTCACCTTTTTTGAAGTCTTTATCAGATAAAGGAGGGTTATTAAATATTTTATAAATGTTTGGTTTTAATTTAGCGCTGTCTTTTTAAGTCAAAGTTTAGAGAAAAACGCAAAAAGTATTACTTTGTGCAATTTTCTTAGTAGAGTTTTCTTTTTTTACTTTAATTTTTTTTTTTGTAATATTAATTTAATTCATATTTTGTTTATGTATTTTCATTTACTTTTACTAATAACTTTGTGTCTACTTATGATAATTATTATATTGCAATTGAAACGTGAATTTAGTTAAATTTTATTTTTATAAACTGATCGTGAACGCTTTTCTAGGCCATTTTATTTTGACATTAGTAAGTTTGAAAAAAAAAAGAAGAAGTTTCTTTTATTGTTTCATGAAACTTATGTAGCTCTCTAAAAACCCCCCCCCCCGTTTTACTGACTATTATAAAAATTTGTGACTACAAACTTGAAATACGTACAACAGTTATCACAAATTTGAAAATAAATTTAATGGACTGATATACACTAAAACCTTTTTCGTGTAAATTTTTTTTTACTTTTAATTATTATCTCAGGTAGGCCTATGTTTTAAAAAGGAAGATAAAATGAGAGATTATTTCCGAGATTTGAACCGACTGATCTATAAAAGCCAGAATATTAACTACAAACATTAACTGACTGACCTAAGTTGTTCTATTTCATTTTTTTTAACGATTATTGTATAATAATCAGGCGTAAAATTTTTGAATGATAGATTTTTTGAACATCCCTAATTATTTGGCTTTAATTTATTATTGTTACTTGCCTTAGTAATATTTCCGATTGTTTCTACTTCCGATTGTTTCTACAATTAAAAGTATCTTGAAAATGAGAAACGATTACAGATCTGTCTCGTTTTTACTCTAACAATCGCTTTTTTTTTAAGCTCTTTTTTGAAAAGGCCTGAGCAGAATTACGCTATAAAAAATGGATGTTGCTTAAATATGGTTTCTTCGAAATACTCAATAGGACAGAATTAAAAGGTTTAGAAACGAAAGAAATTTTATGTGACCGATCGTAGTAATTTTTTTTAAATCGGTGGATAAAAGAACTAACTAGCGGTTGCTGTATCGTTGTTTCCACTCGATAGTTAGGTAGCAAATTTAGTGTGGTTGGCTGATACAACTATAAGCTTCAACTTCGGTTTTTTTTTTTTTTTTTTTTTTCTTTTGAGTTATCGGTTACTCAACCCTTTATATTTCTTATATCCCCAAATTTTATAAAATCCAGTCTTTATTTCCCTCAACAATTTTTACCTTTTATAAATTTTTTACCTTCGTCCGTCTTTCGATTACCAATCTGAATATTATAATACATACTGCCCACCAGCATTGTTCATCTCTTATAAGATTCTACCCCCAGATTTCCTTCCTCTCCATTCGTTTTAAGATCTCTATTTCCTATCAACCCACCTACTTTTCACCATCCTCCTGCAACACTATATTTTAAAAGCCTCCGTTCTTTTCATTCTTGATTTTCCTATGTATGTTTCACTATCATAAAAGCGTAAGAGTTAATTTTTTTTTTACAGTTACTTCATTTCTTCCTTAATTTATTCTAATGAACAAAAAATAAATAAATAAAGTTTGGTGCTAAAAGAAAAGGAGAAAAAATTAAATCATAAAAAAAATATTATATAAAAATAATAATTTAACTATTTCGATTTAACAAACAAATCAAAGTACTAGAAATTAATCCCATATCAATGTACGGAACCTTTAACAACATTAATTTGTCAATTACCGCAGAACAGATGTGAGAGAGAGAAAAATTTTAACTTATAACAAAACACATCGGTTAGTGACACATACCTTCTTTCTATCAATTGTAACAGGGATATACTGTTTTCTGTCACCGCAACAGGTCAATACTCAACCCTTGTCATTTTATCGCTTTCTCTGTTTATCTATCTTTCTTCCTCTCAAACCTCTCCAGTATTTTTTTTGTAAATAAAAATAATTTATTTATTTTATTTTAAAGTTGGATTTATAAAAACACTTGTTTTTAAATGAATGCATCTGAGGTGGAAAGAAAATAACGGACCCCTTAACATATAAATATAGGGAGGGGTGCGATATCCCATTGCACCATTTATGTCATAGAAAAATTAGTTTTTAAACAGTCATCATGTTGATAATATACATATATATATATTTTACTAGACTAAATAACTGTTTAACCCGACGCGTAACCATTTCGGTTTTATTCCGGGCGGCGTATAGCTGTGCACATTGTGTGCGAGAGAGGTTGATTGATAGGATGGGTGGAACAGTTAGTCATTCTTTCACTAAAAAATTTCATATAGCCCCATATTCTTACATAATATGCAGTACATTGTGAAGAGTTGTTACAAATTATATATTTTATTTATTTAAAAATACTAGTGATAAATACTTTATTTTTACGAACGAATACTGTATATAGTCTTTTATTTAACATCCGGAACCACCGTTAGTATTACATCAATAGATGAGAGATGAATGATTTGTGGCGTATGTGAAAATGCCATGCGTGGATTCTAACCCGGGACCTCCGGATGAAAGACTGAGACACTACCACTCGCGTCACGGAGGCCGGTACTGTACGTAGTCTAAACATATAGTAATTACTTTTTTTATAGGTTTCAAAACAAAATGAGTTCATATAAGGCATGACAAATTTTACGTATTATTTGATAATAGTATGAATCGGTCAATAATTTTATTTATAGGGCTATTTGTCAGGACAGATTTTAAATGCGAAATTCTGAATGTTCATGGCGTGATGATGTCATAAATTTCAAGTGTAACTGCATTACACCCTATACAGTTCAGTTATTGAGAGAGTATTTAGCACACTTGCGCAATAACTTCATGTCCTGTTTTGTTTAAATCATGTAGTGAATGTATAGGCATAGTGAATGTGTTAAAATTTGGTGTCCCTCTTTATCTGTTTAGCCTCCGGAAGTACCGTAAGGTATTATTTCAGAGGATGATATGTTTGAATGTGAATGAAGTGTAGTTTTGTACAATCTCAGGTCGACCACTCCTAAGAAGTGTGGTTAATTGAAACCCAACC
>JAAAKQ030518798.1:4671-17108 GCA_010016005.3 Zanna intricata | reverse complement strand
TAAGTTTAATTTCTCCATGTCCTTGTATCCGTCTAGCTGTCTATAGAAAACAATAAATCTAGATTTAGTTACAGACAATTTGAAACCACCAAATTTTGTCCATCTTTGCACTGACTTCTGTGAATTTTGCATTATTTCCCTACTAGTTTTAATTTACTTGCCTCAATAGGTGATAGTAGTATCGTAAGCGAAGATACTTTTTTTACCGCTGGAGTGATCGTATCAGCTATTCTTTTAATAACCAGTAAGAAGAGCATCACACTTAGGACAGATCCTGAAGGACTTCATTTTTAATTTCGAAGACTTTTAAAAGTACCCCATTTTGCTGTAACACGGATCGTCTGTTTGCTCAGAAAATTAGCTACAAAGTTCAACATATTCCCGTTAACACCGTTCTGTAGTAAGATAACTATTATCCTCTCTCTCCAAACCATCTCATAGGCCTTTTCACTGTCTAAGGTCACTGCACGGAGATGCTTCTTGGAGGAAAATGCCTCACACACATCCGTCTGTATAGATACTAGGTGATCCATGGTAGATCTCTTTTCTCTGAACCCGTATTGGTATTGGGAGAAGAATTTAATTCTTTCCAGATGTCATTTTAGTTTGTTATCATCTTCTCCATCACATTGCAAAGGATGCATGTTAAAGAAATCGGACGGTAGTTCTCTACTAAAGTAATGTTACGATTGGGCTTAGCCCTAGGGATGACTACAGCCTCCCTCCAGACGCCCGGAAACACTCCTTCCACCATGGTAGTGTTGAACAGATGTAAGAGCTGATGGAGAACTTCATTTGAGAGCTCCGTATGAAGACATTTAATATTCTTTCCAATTTTTAGTTTGTGTTTTAAAGTAGTTTTTTGGTTTTAAGCGTTTACTAGGGAAACATTTTAACAACATAGTACAAGTGAATATGTTAAATAATGATAAATAAAAATTTTTAAGTGTTTATAACAAAATTGTATCGTTAACAAGATATTTACATTTCAGTAAAATTGAATATTGTACATTTTTTTAATATCAGTTTTTCTGCTTATTTTAATTTTCCATTAACGAGAAAATTGTTATTAATAGCAAGTAAATTTAATCTCTTCTTGTGCATTTTAAGTAGTATTTAAAAACTGTAATTATTATTTTTTAATAAAATATTAGTGAAAAATGTATATATTTTTTTTAAAGAAAATTTACAAAATTATTATTTTTATTATTAAGTTAATTTTAGTTAAAAAAATTTAACTTACTTTTAATTATAATTAATTATTTTTTAATATAGTTCTTCATTTCATATATATGTATTTAATAATATCATCTATCACTTTCTGAAACATTTCTACCTCTATCGTAGTTCTTTATTTCATTTATTTTTTATCATTTGCAAATTGCAGACAGCTCAAGGCCTTTTAAATCGATCAGTCACGAACTTTAGTTTAGATAGATTTTTTTATTATGCTAAGGTATAATTGACGCAATTATTAATAATCTTCTACGGATATTATCATCACGTTACATATTCTAAAGTAATCTGCTTTGGAGACCTTGCCTTTACGTTCTATTTTCTAATTATTTTTTATTTATTCTATAAATAAAATTCTCTTTAGAAAATAAAGATTCAATAAAAATATACGTATTTAATTAAATTTTTGTTTTTGAGGAATTATAAATCAATAAGAATGTAAGTAACAGAGAAAGAAGTCATGGATACATAAAATTAAAGAAATAACAGGAAAATGAAAATTATTAATTTTTGTAACAAATATTTTTATTGGTACCATATTAATGAGGTAAATACATGGGCATTTAGATATAGCGCAACATTAAAAATTATACCAGAAATGTGTTGGCAGCAATAATGCGTCTTCTTAAAATTTTAAGAAAAATTTGTATTATAAATTTTTTATCTAGCAGTATAAAGAGAAAGATGTAATACAAGTGTCACAACAGGTGATCGGTGTGATGGTGTTAACCTTTCGTTCAACAAAAGGTTTTCATAGTATGGAATGGAATTAAACAAAAAGAGTATTTAAAAAAGAATAATTTCAAGGAAATGAGAACGGTAACTTCAGATAAATAAAAAAAAACTCGTTTTTACATTGCTGAGAAAAGGTTTTTTCCCAAGATATTTCTATGTTTAATACTAAACTGTAGCAAACTAAAAAACTGTTTTTATTTTTGTCCAAATTACCATCAAATACTGGTAGATTTGATTATAATATCATACTGGATTTAAAAAGGATAAAGCCCGGCCCAACTTTAAGCGACAGAACTTAATTAATACGGCTCATTTTGGAAACGGTCAGACAGGAATCAGTATCTCCAGACTGATGAATGCATCCACCCTCACCAAAAAGAATACCTACAGATTTGAAAAGTACCAGGATCTTTATCATAAGAAACTCCTTCTGTTGATGACAATCCTGGGTTTGGTTTTCACTTGATCTTCGATCTTCCCGATTTTCAGCAAATCTCTTTAACTCCCTATAAGTACCACATCCCATATCTTTCATAATCTGGCCGGTATACGTGATCCTCGGTCTTCCTCTCGCATTCTTTCTTTCCCTTACTTCTTAACAAATGGCCCACTTAGTTGGCCCTTCATCGTTTAGTTAGATACTTTATAGTTATTTATTCTGAAACCGATTCATAATCAATAAGTAGATCAGAATATTTTTTATCCAGGCTGGAAGTAGCAAAATTAGTAATTAAGGATTTTGATTTAACCAATTATTGCTGTATAAAACTATTCAAAGATCTGCTCTATAAGGGGTTCAAACTTCTTCAAAGAGTGTATCCTACAATTATATAACTGGTGTTTAAGAGCTATAACTTGTTCAGCCAGTTTCCGATAATAATCGAACTATTATTGAATTATTATCTACGGCTTAATATAAAATATTTATTTCAAGGGAAAAACACTTTATGCGTACTTTCATTTATTCGAATAATCGATTTTTGAAAATTTTTCTTGATGAATAAATTAATCATAGAAGCTTTGAAGGTTATACGTAGGAATTTACTTAGTTACAATTTATTTTCTTTCACAAAAATAATTAATAAGATTTTCATTAATATTTAAAAGAAATAAACAAATATGTTAGCGCACCAGGAGAGGATGCCGGAGAAAAGGTTATCCAAGAAGGTATGGAGATACAAACCTATAGGTTGAAAAGAGGTGGGAAAATTAATGAAGCGTTGTGATACGTTGAGGCATTCTTTTAAAATCGCAACAGACGATTTAATTATAGAAATATTGTAATTTTTTTTTTAAGTTATACATTTACAATAAATTTTTAAACAATCTTTAATGGAAAGATAATTAAAGATCTATTACCATTTTGGCCAAAACTGCTAATTATTCTACTTTCCTGATATCACAGTTCTAGTTGACTCATAATAAAAAAATAGGGTATGGATTTTTGCTTCATTTCTCGAGTTTTATGACCTAGGGATCTAAAAAAAAAACACAAAAAAGAAAAAAGTGGAGAATAATCTTCGTATGTACTATGTGTAGTGCGTACAATGAAAATAAAAGCTTGTGTAGAAGGTCGAGAATGCATTACTTGCGAACCTGAAAATATTTACACCCATCTAACAAGAAAACAATAATAATCGTTGTACTTTCATTATTGCACGTTTAATTTATTACCATTTTCATGTTTTATAAGTTATAATTCATTATTACGTAATTAGTATTAATAATTCAATAAATAAAGATTGCAAAATCAAGAATTTTAATTTAGGTAGTTTTTTAAATAAAGAAATCTTAAATAGTGATTGAACGTATATTGAATCCATAATTACAGTAAATTACATGTACAGTTATTATTGTAAAATTCTTTTTTGTACAGTATTTAGAGATTTATACAATTTAGAATATTTTTTTGTACGATTATTTTCATTATTATATTATTATTAACACTTACTTGAAATTTGCATTTTATGTCCAGTTCCCGTGCAGGTTTACTATCTCCTCTGTCTTCATCAGAACAGGCACTTTCACTATCACTGTCTAGATGTTTGACGGATAAATTTATATCTGTCATTTTGTCGATTAGCTAGCGGTTCCATCTTCTTATACACAGTGTTTACTGTTTTATACAATGCTCGCAGTATGTTTTACAGTTATTCTTATTCCTTTAATTTATTTTCTCTTCAGCTAATTATTAAATTATTTTAAGTCATCCTTCATTAAATTTTCCTTAAGCTAATTTTTTAATATCAGACACAGAAAATGTTTTATTACTACCAACATCTTTTCACAGCCGACAATACTACCTAGATTGGATATAAATTGGGATTGTAAGATGGAAGTCGCAGGACCTGACGCCCGTGTTTTTTTTAATAGTTCATTGAAAAGGAACTTTACTTTTGAATTTCTGTGTGATTTATTTATGCCACACAATTATGGTTTTATCATTGCTTTATCAAAAATAATATTGTTCATGCCATTTTAATCATGTCACTTTTCCTATTATAGGAATTCAGAGGCTTCTCTGAAAATAGTATTGTGATACAGTGAATTATCGATAACAACCACCGACAGGAAGGGAAGACCAGGAATTAATTTTTCAGATGTCCATTCCATGAAATTGATGTTGCTGACGCTGTCGTAATAATCACCGTCTTTTGAACTCGTTTTCCAAGTTAACATTGTGCCCCCCATTTCTCTGGATTATGATTAACCGATCACCTTTATCAATCGGCACTTTTACGCCTGCACCACTGTCATCCGACCACGATTTTCTTCGAATGGGAGATTAAAATATATGATTCGTTTAAATAAACAATCGAAGCATTTTATTCTCTGCAGTAGGTCTTTTTTTAAAATATTCTATCCTCTTCCACTGGATGTTTTCTTTCTCAGTCAACATTTTCCTATTATTATCGTTATCAGTTTTACACCACTTAAATTTAAATCTTTCAGGGTAGCTGCTAGTTCTGTTCTAGAACCTATAAATTAAATACGCTTTTTAAGTTCTTCCCGAAATTCATTTAATGTAGGCAGTTCATTATGTTTGTGTGAAACTAGTTAACTGTTACACGCAACGCCTTGATTAAAACTATCTAATCCTCTAACTGATTTTGAACGTTGTTTACACTTTTTTTTGGTGGGCAAAGTGAGCACGACTGCGATTTAGATTTAAGAAGATCTTAGTTCTCTTTTTGGAGTTTTGAACTTGTGATGTTGAATTCCCAAAAGCTGCAGCTGCAGCGGTTCTTCCTTTACATTTTTGAATGAATATTATACGTTCATCATCTTTTAATTTTCCCAACTATATGTTTTCATTCTTCATAAAATCGTATACATTATTGAATGTTCCATGAGTGTTAAGAATGAGCATATATATGCCTGGAATATAGACTAAACCTAAACCACCTCACCGATTTCACACTACTAGGGGTGACCGTAGGAATTACATCAGTCAATCTTCTGCCACGGCAGTGTGCCATGGTGGTGAGGTAAGGTGGGGCAACCCACCTTACCACACCTTACCTCACCTCACCTTACCTCACCACCATCTGGAGGTCACCCTTCGGGGTCTCCTGTATCATTGGAGCATTCCGACCTCCCCATCTGGTCATTCAAAATGCTCCTTCTCAGGAGAGCTGCCCTTCCCGGCTCTATCCTATCTGGATCCGAACATGCGTTTCCTTCACCGCAATCCGTACACCCTATCACACCTTGAGGATCCCTCGTGCCATCATCACTGGCACGGGTTCGAATCCCGGTCAGGCATGGCATTTTTCACACACTACAATTCGTTCATCTCATCCTCTGAAGATATAACCTAATGGTGATTCCGGAGGTAAAAAAAAAAAAAAAAAATCATCAATGGCACCTCTCACTCTTCCGTGCGGTTGAGCCAAAGTGTCCTAGGCAGGAGGGCTGCTTCCCTGGCCCTAATCATTGCCACGATTCGACATCTTCTCTTTCCTCTCCCCGTTTTTTTTCTCTCTCAGCCATCCCCCGTTTGTTAGAACTATATAGTATTGTTACTGCCCTTAGCCCATCGCCACTAATCGGGTGCCCACCGTGCCGCCTCTCTTTCCTTGGTTCTTAAAGTTCTTGAAGCCGAGGAGGAGACCTCGTCCCACTGTTTCCTTCCCCAAATCATATATTCAACCAGTGTCTCAGGGCAGAGTCATCCTAGCCCAAGTTGCTCCCAGACTTCATCCCATCTCGAACACTGGAAGAATACATGTTCCGGTGTGTCGTCTACACCACAGTACATACAATCAAGATCGTTTAACCTTTTAAACCTGAATAAGTAGACTCCAAATCCGCCATATCCCGACAATAGTTTGGTGAGGAGGTAGTCCACCTCACAAAACTCCCGCCCGACCTACGGCTCCAATCAAGGAATTAGTCTTCCAGGCCATTCAGCCATTCTTCAGTCAACAGCTTTCTAGCTTCCTCCTTCGAGAGTCCTCAGAACTCTTTGGTTAAGGTAATTAGTGACTATTGTCAGAAGATAATTACTTACACTCCTGACTCGCAGGTCTTCCAGAATCACTCTCCACGGGACGCTGTTAAAAGCGTTCTGGACATCAAGGAGTACCACTAAGGTATCTTTTGGCCTCCGGGTGCCAGCTGCTCGGTCCCTTACCCAGTCTCTGACATGTCTTACGGCGTCGACAGTGGATCTCCCCCTCAAGAACCGGAACTGGTATTGGAAGAAGCCACCCAATGTCTCAAGCTCATCCTGGATGAGCTCGGCAATCATACGCTCGTATACCTTTCCAAATGTGTTTCTGAGACAAAGAGGTCGATATTTCTTCTCGGCCTATGGCAGGAGCCCCTTCTTTGGAAGAAGAACAAGTCTCCCATTCTTCCAGCAGTTAGGGAAATCTCTCCTGCTTAGGGCTAATAAGCACATCCAAGACTAGCTAGGGATGTCTTTCCGACAGACACCGTATGATTGACTCGGGCACACCATCGGGGCCACAACTCGTCTTCACATTTATCCGTGCAACCGCCCATTTCAGCTCTTCCATCAAGAATCGTATGGCTACTACACTGTCTGTTCTCTCCTAGTCTCCTTCTCCTACTATGAACAATGAGAGAGTCGCCGTTAGCGTCTGGCTACGTGATAGCCTGGGGAGGCGTCTTCCGAATTTTTTTTTCACAATCTGGTATGCCTTCCTCCAGGGGTCGGAGTCCAGTTCCACAATCAGCTTCTTCCGCGCCTCTGCCTTAAGCTTCTGTTTGAGTCGGCTTGTTGCCATCTTGTACCTCCCCTGCAGAACTTCATCATTCCCTTGCCCTCTCCTCCTTGCTCTCATCATCTCCCTTTTTCTCTTCTTCCTTCTTTAGGGAGGCAACTGCGGCTGTCAACCAGTACACCTTCTTTATAGCATGGTTGTCGGATCTGATTTCATCACGGCACCTCTCCTCCAGAGTAGCCATCAGACGATCCGGACTCTGGCTGTCCTTGCTGTAGTGATCTCAGTCCGATAATAAACTCAATCGCAAGATGGTCACTACAGGAATCGTCCGATAATACCTCCCAGACTTCGACCATTGGCACAAATTCCTCCAATACAGCAGTGATGTCTAGCACCGACCCTTCGCCCCTTCCAATAAACGTTGGTACACCTGGTGTGTTAATTACGACCATACCCACCGACGATAACAAGGCTGCTAGCTCATATCCCCTCACCGTGGATCTACATCCTCCTAATTCAGGGCAGCCACTGGCTTCCTGACGCTTCTTATGCCGGTTTCCAAGTCCCTGGGGAATTCCTGGAATCTATCCAAACCACAGTTGGGGGATATGTAGGCGCTGATGAGGGCGAAGTTTGTTAACTCCATGAACCACAAAGCCCCAACCAACGACAACGTGCTCTTCCGCGAGTTTGTCCGATACGGTGCCGATTACCGCGTTCCCGTTATCATCAGCCAGCCAGCATCCAGAATGCCCTAGACGCTAGTTGGGTTCCGAGACGAGGACGAATACAGCACCTCTTTTGACGGCAGCCCCTCAGGCGAGAAGTATGAGGGAAAAGTACTTTTCCCCAGATGTATTGTCCGTGGGACTTAGAATTCTTATAATGTCCGACCGAACGACAACTTCCCGCTGGAAAAAACGGGACGATTTGTAGGTTAACCACATGTTTTATGAAGTGCTTAAAACTAAGATATCGTCTTAAATAAGTACTTAATACTAATTAACTACAGTTTATAATCATTTAATATGCGTCTATAACGGCTAATATGTTCTAATAATTAATAAGTAGTGTACCCTTTAGTAGCCTAAGTAGTACCCTTTACCCTTTAGTACCCTTAGGTATCCCCTTTGCTATGTCTCCACGTGGTCTTTATACAATCACTTTACCTGTTAATAACTTTGGTTTTTACCAACCGATTTTAATGAATTATGGCTTAAAACACTCATAATCACTTGTATTAACACCTTGTACAAAAAACTACGTTAAAAACTTTGTACCACTCTAAACTATAGCACTAGCAGGAGCTAGTATACAAGATATACAACATACTAGCTATACAAAGAGCTGTTTCTCCGATGAGTCTCAACACCTTCTGTTTAAAAAAAACTACCACCTATCCTCCGCCAACTAACCGCCCACCAACCATGTCATTCAAAATATTTTATCCAATGAAATATTTCGATAACCTTTATTCGTATAAAGAGGCAATTCATTTTACGACTCACTTGATGGAAGGAATGTAATAATAATAATAATAATAATCTATTAATACAAGTATAAATTATTCTTTCTTTTACTGTAAATGGCAAAAGAAATATTTATAAGTATGCTATTTTAAAATAAATTACTGTTTGAAATTATACAAAATAATTAGAGATCTTAAAGAATGAGGAAAGAATTTTTGCTATTTATGAAAGTAACAATACACAATGTATTGCAGAATACTCGGTTTCTGAATGAGCATAATGCTGCGAGAAAAGAGTAACATAATGCCCTGCAAAACGGCCTTGGGTAAGCAAGCTTTTATTTTCATCGTACGTACGTACTTATGTACGTATGTACGAGTGTTGGCGTGTTTGAAGCTTAGCAACATTTGACTAGATCAATCAATTTTGATGAAAGTTTGCACAGAGACTCATGTATGTGAGGAAATTTATCTGTAAAAGTTTGGGGTCAATAGCTTTAGAGGGGGTGGGGTAGATATTTTCCTTCGGATTAATTTTTTTCAAAATTTTGCTAATATAAACCCCCACTTTATATTATGCTCAGTACACGCAAATTTGCTCATATACTGTTAAAAAAAATTCTCAAATTCTTAATTCCATTTAAAATTGTAATCGTATAGAACTCAAAACAGATTTCTTGAGAGGCGATTTTTGGGACAAGGGAAGAGAAAAAAATATAGATTTTTCGAATTTTTTTCACGTATCATTCTTCCAATATATGAGTAAATAACTATCGCCAAGAAAGTATTATAACTGTTATCAGCTTTTTTTTGTTTAGAATAAATTACTCTTTAAACCTTCATTTTAGGTTTATATTGGGTGATAAACATTAAAGCAAATAAAATTTTCATTGGTATGATTGTTTTTATTTTACGTATCGATAATATCTGAAAAAATACCGTTGTAAAATGAATAATTCTGCTTTATTATCGACATAAAATTGGAAAATTACGTCCAAATCGATATTTACAGTATTTTCTAACATAATACTGAAAATATCGAGTAGGTGTTTGTTATTAGTAAAAAGTGTAACTATTGGCTGATTTTAGTTTAACCTTGATATTTGATTATAAATAAAAAAACCTCCATATTTTTTTTGTTTCGTACTGATATACGCTATGGAACCCTATAAAAATTATTGATTATCAATTTAATTTATTTGTTTATTATCATTAGTTTTGTTGACTAAAGGTTAATATTTCTTTCTGTAAACATATTTAATTTAATGAAAAAGAGTAGAAAAGAAATATAATGGATATTCAGCAGTAGATAAAAGTCGTTTTAGATATTAGAAAAATTTGGTATGTGTTCTTTTTATGGGTAGGTTGTATATACGTACATAATGTAAAATTCACTCGATATCAAGGCTCATTTGCGTCACGGGTCGTTTGTAACGAGGCAATCTAATTTTATGGTCTTAATGATGGGATGAAATTAGGCTCATGTTATATTACCGTATATATATATATGTATAATATTTATATTTACCCTTAACCTATTTATTATACAAGTTTTATCCTTATCAAAAATGTCAACCACCTATTTAATGTATTAATGAAAAAAGTAAATATAATTCTTTTTTAAAATTATTCTCATTTAATGGTTTTCTTTACGTAATTGAATTAAAAATGAAAGTGAATTGATAATAAAAATTTGTAGTTACGGTCTAACGGTAATAATAATAATAATAACAATAATAACAATACCCAGAGGTAGGTATTCCCCACGTCCGGAACACAGTATCTACGTTCCACGTACAGGGAGGCAACAGCTGTACAAACGTAAAATACATGAAGCTGGCTTACGCGGTTCCGAGTATTTTTCCTCGGATTGCGTTACTTCACTTGACTTATTTCCACCTGCAGGTCGCTAGTGTGGATGAAATTCTTGGCTACCTGCAGATCATGTCCTTTGTAAACGATTTGGAAATGGATTTTTACTGCCTTTAGAGCTGGCGATGTGGCGGCTATAGTCGATGTTATTGCAGGTGTGACGAAGACCCTTCCGCTGTCCACATGCTCCCCGCGATGGCAAGCATGTAGTAAGATGCCCATGTATGTCGGTGCATGAGAGCCCTGAAAGCTTCGATGAGTAAGGGCCTGGAGTCAGTGCAGAGATTGCGCATCCGCTCTCTGCCGGTTCCATCGGAGTACCGGAACGGACCTCCAAGGTTAGCAGCCCTGGAGTGGGGGTTGTATCCCGGCGGCTAGCTTTCTTACAGAAGGGATTAAATATCAATGGAAATTGAACAACACAACGTGTCAGAGGGTGCATGTAAACACCCTCGTTTTGTCAACAACAGAACACTTCGACCGACGACTTCTTATGCAGAAGCAGTTGCTACCCCTTCGTCAACTAAAGTCAACGTGGAGCAGTCGATGCCCCCAAAACCAAAAATAAAAAAAATAATAATATAATGTAATTAAAAATTTAATAAAAAAAAATACGGCCTCATTTTCAAATTAACAAAACCGAATCATAATAACGAAAGTGAAGAATGATCGGTTTCTTTTTGCCTTCTTCATTGGAATATAATATACAGTTGTACACTAGAATGCCAAACATATAGAAATTCAGATGATATTCAACTCTAAAAGGGTAACATCAATCTGTTTACTGCTGGGAATAGCTGTACAGTGAATATATTCTCAGAGAAGGCTATTCTGATCGATGATTTTTGTACGTCAGGTAAATCATAAAATCTGATTCATTTCAGTTTTCTTTTCGAAACCATACATCTTCGCAAGTACAATACAAACAGTTAAGACACGTGTGTTGCGATCTTAACGGAATAATTGTTTTAGATTAAATAATAAATTAAACTTATGATGATCAGATTTTGTATTAAATTAATTAAAATGTATTGTTATTTAGCTTTGTGGTAGCGGAGGACTCAACATGTAATTATTTCAGATGTAAAGTAAATAAATTCTTTACAAGTATAACGGTTGGCTATCTGAAAAAAAAAAAATATATATATATATATAAATAAAATTTTGATCATATATGATTTGTTAAAACAATTTAAAATACTTTGTCGGATAATAATTGAAAATTTGAAACTAATTATGGGTTTTGTCTTATAACCACCAAAGTAAAACCTTTGGAATGAGAGATCTAAAAAAGTTACGATGTAGGATTTGACAAAAAATAAAGACCTCTTAAATAGTGTCTGAAAAAAATTAAATGGAGGTCAAGAAAAATCAGAACCTAATAGGATAAATTTTTAGATATACTTAAGTGGTAATTTGAAATTCTGATGGTTCATACGCAAGAGATTTTTCATTAAACTTAAATCGAGTTAATAAACCGATTGTATATGTACAACAGGAAAAATGTTGTACATATTTTTAATTTGCAACAAATTTCATTATAATATTAATTTTTATAGGAAAATTATTTAAAAAGAAAGAAAAATCTTAATAAAAATTTCTTGCGCAGGCTGCGCCAGAAGACCAACTTTTCCTTACTTTATTTTATGTAAACCTTTAGTATAATTATTCTGTACAATTTTTTGTGCAAGAAACAGATCATACATTAAATGAGAAAACTAAAAGAAGTATAATTTTTTTTTAAGTTTAAAATAACGAATAAATCCTATTCACAGTCAAGTTTAGGGTCACTTACCACAGCGACTCGCTGCATAAACGCGTATGAAATTACTGTACAGTCTACACTACAAAGTCAACATAACCTCTAATTGAGGTGGTAATGTCTGTTGTTGTTCTTAAATTGAGCGTAACTGAAGAACAACTCAACCAAT
>JAAAKQ030518788.1:0-19134 GCA_010016005.3 Zanna intricata | reverse complement strand
CATGCCTGACCGGGATTCGAACCCGGGACCTCCGGATGAAAGGCCGAGACGCTACTACTCGGCCACGGAGGCCGGCAGAAGAATAATAACTGCTAAATAATATCCATATTCATATTTATTTTAAAAAAATAATAATAATATTGCATAAATAATAACTATCTATGAGTAGAATAAAAATCTTATTGAAGTAATTATATCCTCCCTTAAATATTTTAGATTTATATAAAAATTTTTTAAAATTTAAAAAAAATATTGAAAATAATTTTTTTTTTTTTTTTTACATAAATAAAACAGATGAATTTAGAAAAAAGAAAAACTCGTTCTACTTCTTTTTTAATAAAAAAAATGTTTATAATATTTCGCATATTACTTCTTAGAAGAGTAAGTACTGTTAGTCATTTTTAGGAACCAATAAACCTTTCATAACCTGTCATAAACATTTCAACAAGAATTCAGTTGCACCTGTTTTTCAAAATTTATTATGTTTATAAGAAACTCAAAAGGTATAAAAGGTCTTTGAAAATTGTCTGAGTACTGTAAAAAGTTAATATTTTAATAGTATTACTGGAAGACTAAACATAACAGAAATTCATTTGCCTAAGCAATTTAAACATGTGTGCAGTGTGTTTATTTAGATTAGATATGTAGGATTGAGTGCATGAAATCAAATAATAAAACTAAAATATTTTATTTAAAAACGTGGATTGCATAATAATAATAATAATAATAGTCATTTGTTTGTTAATGAAAATCTAATCACTGACGTATAAATTGAAGACTGATTCAAATCATGATATCTAATTTGAAAATTAGTTGTAAACGTAAAAATACTGTGAACAAGTAATTTAAGATTTATGTTCGACTATTAAGATTATAAATGTTATAAAATTTATTGGTGCTCGACGTAATACCCGAAGTCGCTAAGTGATATCTACTGTAAAGCAGTTAAACACCGAGAGGGTTCATCGATCCAATACACTTTAAATTCCAGTTTTAAGAGTCACAGAATGAAACTGGGGCCGCGGCTGCCGTGAGAACGCGACTCCACAAGTCGGCTCGGTCGCTGAGGTTTACCTTCTACCTACCTACCTGTTCTTCCCAGCTCCGACTCTCTAACAGAAGACAAACAGCTATGAGCTTATCTTTCTTGGTGACAGCCCAATTCGTTAGCCCTTCTGATATTTTCCTCACGATACCGAATCCACAGCTACGGTAACACTATTATGTTTTGAAATTTGAAACATACAGATTAACTATCTCTCTAATGTTATCTCGAGAAATAAAATTTATATATCTCCGCGGCTGAACCTGATGACTTCATATCCTGAATATACATTACATTCATTTCTTGCGTACTTAAATAACCCTTCCGTTTAAAGGTAGCCCAGAAATACTGCCTGGAAATCATTATTGTTGTCGTAAAATTTCAAGACTACTTTCTTTTAAAACTTCCAAAAATTGTTTTAAATATTATAAAATTATTGTAAAAATAATGATAATTATTATTTATTACAATTAAATGTTGTTAAAAAATAGGATAACAACTTGGATGGAGTTAAGTGATAAATACTTAATACGTATTTAACTATATGTAACATAAATGAGTATAAAATTCAGGTTTGTCAAATTAATATCATTTAAAAACTTATCAAATTAATAATAATGTATATCCAAAATTTTAATTTTGTTTCATAAATATTAATAGAAGATTTTTTTTTTTCTTAGATAACATATTATAAATGTAAATTGAACCGTATTAACATTGAAATATTAAAAGGCTCTAATATTGAAATATAACAAAATACACTGAAATAATCCTGTCTTGTGATATGATAAAAGTAAATAAATACTCTTATTATTTTATTGAGAATAACTTCTTTGGGAATAAAAACTTCTTTTTTTTCTTTTTTTTTTTTTACAAAAGATAACACATTCAAAAAATAATACAAAAAGAATGATTAAAACCTGAAGGTCAATAACCTGTTTAATCAGATCTATCCTTTTTCTCTTCTCAGCATTAGATACATCGAAGAACTAATTAATTATCTAAAATATTGAGTAACGTAACAAAACATAACTAAACCGTACTACAAATATATTATGAAGAAACAGCAAGTAATAATAAAAGATAGGCTTATAGATATAAAATATAACATGTAACCTATAAAATAAAACTTGAATAATAAAGTAAGTTGGTATTTATAATAATAAACCAAGCCTACACTCTACTTACATTTGTTTTAGTTATAAAGTATAAATTTTAATAAACTAGCTATATTTTATTGACGCTAATATCCAACTGAAAACTTTTTGCACGCCTATTTCATAAAACTGAAACTTGATTAATTTAATAATTTTAATAAACCTAAGAATAATAAAAATAAATGTTATGTGACGTATACATTACAGACTTTGTAATAGATATTTACGGATAAAAGAGATTGAGTTATTTTTTGCTTTAAAATTTCATCTCAATATATCTCTGCAGTTCGTTTATATATACTCCTGTGTGTGTGTGTGTGTGTGTGTGTGTGTGTGTGCGTGAATATATACATATAGTCAAAAATGCAAGTAAACAAATATTTAAATAAAGCCTACTGTCATTAGTAATAAAATAACAGGTTCTTATTCGGTTAAAGACGGTGGTAGGTTATCAATGCAAGTAGAACTACATTTTAAGTCGTCGGTATTTCAGGGCATTACCTGCAGAAGGTTTTTATCAGATTTCAGAACAAGTCTAGGAATTTTCTGAATGTCGCAATAGGTAATAATTCATTAAATCATTGTCATAAATAAAAAAAGCTAAATAACAAGTTTATAATAATTTACTTGACTGTGAAGCAAAAGAATTTTTTCATAATATAAATAAAAATTACATAATTGGAATATTATTTTTGTTACTTGATTAGTGAGATTTACTGATCGGTGTGATATACATTCGAATTTTCTTCAAAATGAAAATGGAAATATTTTAAATGTGATTATTTTTATGTTTTTAATAATCAGTAATTTAAATATTTTTTATTCATCGTAATTTAACCACATTGAAGTTGTTTTTAAGTCTTATTCATTACAAAGTGCATCTCACAAAGAGTTTTACATTTTTTAGTTAACTAAAAGAAATTTATTTATTTCGTTACGGCTGAAACTTTGCACGGATACAAGTTAGAAAAAGTATAACATGAAACATCAGTATTTTTATATTCAAATAAAAATTTTTCCTTCCAAATATAACTCTAGCCCTCAATACATTAAGAAATATATTTTTCAGTGAAATTAATATTAATGATGAATTGACTAATATTGACAATATTGATGATAAACTTACTAAAATGTATCCACAATTTTAAAAAAGAAAAATCAGTATAAGAATTTTTACTTAAATTTATGATACACAGTAAATCAAAAAATCATTGATGTCAACACTTAACAAAGGACTTTAAAATTACGAAATGTGAAAAGGAATATTTATATTTTTTTAAATTAAATTTGATATTAATTTTCTCTAATAGATTAGTTAAACTAATAATTATTTGTTATTTGAATTTATCAAATTGAATTTCATATATTGATAATTTTAATATGGTAGATTAATAATCATATTTTATTTCTTAATATCATAAACATTGCCAGAATCATGCCTGAAACTTTTAAAAAGACTAATGTTGATAGTCCCAAAAAAAAAAATCTCCTACTGTATTAAATGCTTACATTTAAGTAAACACATTTAAATTAAATGATGATAAAACTAAACTACTAAGATTTTATTTAAACTTCACTTTTTTTTTACTGGAATTATTTATTGGATGCCAATTAATTATATTTAACAATTTTTAATTAACAAGGATTAATAATTAAACAGCAGATGAAAACGGATATACATATCAGTCAACTCTCTTCAAATTCAATTAGTTGTACGATTATTAAAAAATTCGTTAAGACTTGATCAATTCTGTTACAGTGAAAGCTGTACATTATGCATATTCTTAAATCTATTGAGAAATTTGAAATTATTTTTTGAGCCTCATTTGTAAATAATATTTTAATAAATATTATTACTGTTAAATTTATTACATACCTTGAAAGGAATCCATAAACTTAAATATTAAGATTAAAAAAAATTTAATATTACGAATAAATAGATTTTGACGAATCCATTCTTATAAGTTTTTGAATATATAACATTTATTCATTGATTATAAAAACACTATTTTAAATGTAAACTCACAAATACATGTGTATTATACACCTAAAACGTAATTTGATAATCCTTGATGCCTCAATACATTTAAATAGTAATCGGATACTGATATTTCAGGCCTCTCGCACCACAGTTAAGACTGAGTGTTAACCAGTTGAGAGTCTATGTGAAAAAAGTTCTTGTATAAATAATAAAGTATAGTGTTTATATTTATATATATATATATATATATATATATAAAACAGAGATTTATTAAATTGTTTCATTTGTATTTAAATGCAGTTTGTAAAGACGATGTTTGTATATCCGTATGTTTTTTTTATATAAATATGTTATTCAGTATGACATATATCCATGTTGTATGAGACTTAATTGCATAATATTTTCAGTATTTTTTTAAGTCTGCATTTACACTCGTATGTTCTGTTTCAACGCACTAAGCACTAAACGCCACTAAGCAATGTATTGAAGTAAATTAATGAATTATTGATATTTATAAAAATTTGCACAAGATTTTGATAAAATGTAAAATATTTAAATCCTTGAATATTAACTATTATTGATTGCAATAAATTAAAGTGGTTTTCAAAAAGATTATATATATTAATTTTTTTGTCGCTAAATGACAACTTTAAAATGTTTACCATAATTAAAATTAGAATTCAAACAATAAAAATTAATCCCTTATTAAGATATTATGTATAGTATATCTTAAAGTACTGTATCAAAAACAGGTTTAATTTATTATTACTGTATAAAAAGTTGAATGTATTATTTTAACTTTTTTAAATTATCGCTTATAAATTAATGAATTTTTCTGTTATTTTTATCATATCACATTCATAAATATAAAACATAGTACAGCTGTCATATTTTCAAATTTCAAATTATTTTAAACTAAAAGTCTATGCCTAATTTGCATAAATTGAATACTTTCACCGTAGTTAAAATGAAAAAAAAAAATTATTCGGTAAAAAAAATAATAAAATTAGTATCGAAAATTCTTCCTACCATCTTGATGAGGAAAATAGATATCATAGCTTATTAACTTCTTAAACGCCTCGTAGCGTATTAATTATCAAAACTGTCTGCATCAATTACGCATTCTGAGTTGCCTGACCAGTTTATGTGTTATTTTTCACCTGTGTAGCTTCGGGCTGAACAAGAATCATTTTTACATGCATCATATATACCATATATACATATATGTACAATGTATACATTATTACTTGTTTGACAGTCGGACAATAAGCTAACTTTTTTTTTTTTTAATAAATCTTTATCTGAAAATTGTAATCAGAAAACGTTCCTATAATCTAGAGTTGAGATTGAAAAAAAATTCATATATTGACAATTTCCAAATAATGATTTTCATAAATCACATCTTGCATCGGCCGTCACTCGCTCCGGCAAATAAAGTTAATAAATCTTTTTCCCGGTATTCAGTTCGAAAGTATGTACAACAATAAAAAAACGTATTCCGCGATTCTTTGTGATTATAAAAAAATATATAAATATATTCGAATCGGATTTCATACGAGACATTCACAATTTTATTTTTTTTCTCTACGTAATATTTCAATGTTACCTATTGACATAAATTATGTTACATAACCCTTAAATACCCCATAATCCACCTCTGATAAAATTCAAAAGTTACATCATTTTTTAAATATAGAAAATCAAACTTTGCAACCTGAAAAATCTAAATTAGGTATCAACTAGATGAAGAGAAAGAATGCATGCATACATATAAATGCACATAAAAGGTATATTTTGTTTAAAAATCCAGTAAATAAGAAATTCATTAAATATTTTTAAAAACGTACAATTGTCATTCCTACTACTGCGATTTTTATTTGTCCTTTTTTCTGCGATATCAAAAAATGTTTTATTCAATAACACCATTTTTTTCTCATTTTTAAATCTTGTTTTAAATAAAAGTTGAATTTATATCAAATTTTAATTCGTTTTTAGTTGACTTTCTAATGTTTTCGATGTTTAATTCTCTCGAAATATTTTTTTTTTTACAACTTTTCATTTTTTTATCAACTGAATTTAATGAAATATATTTATATGAAACCTAAAGTAGTCATTTGAGCTGTAAAACATTTTTCTCGGAAACTATTGGGAATCCACATCTAGGACATTTTTTTTTTTTTAATGTCAAGAAACTTATCAAACGATTAATTTTATCTCATAACATGTGTCCCAAGAATATCATTATACTCTAGATTCAGTAGAAATCATCATTTTTTGCTTTCCGTAACTCAAAAACAAAGGATTTCGAAACCCATGCTTTTATATAATTGTTTTATTATTTTAATTAAGACAAATGTTTGAAATATTTACAATTAACCTCAAGAAAACACTATATTGAAATGAAGGCAGTGTAATTAATTCTAAAATTAAAAATAATAGAAACCATAGGTCATTCACCCAAGAAGAAGGTAAAAAAATACAAGTTGTGTAAATATTTGGGTATTAATTTATTTAAACACACTAAAAACTTACAGAAAAAAACTAAAATCCAAGCTTTAACTTTCTTATTTACTCTTTGTTCGTAAATAAGAGGTGAAACAGTAAAATGCATACAATCAGACAAGCTATTTAGTACTCTAAAGTAATGTTTTCAGACTGGATTCAAGATAAAAATTGAAGTTATCTTCTGCCGTTAGCTAAGAGAGTACTTTTTTAGTTATTAACAACAGGTTAATAATAAGTCGTTAATTATAACAATAAGTTATAACTTATTGTCATTGAATACAACTTTTTATGTCGCTAACTTTTTAGAAGTTGCTTTTAACAGCTGCTCTTCTATTTATTTATTTATATTAATAAGTAAATTGAAGTTGCATTAAATTTTAATAACTAGTTTTTAATACGTAATATTTCTTTCCGTTATTTATTTTATATTTACCTGATATAAATCTTTAATGCGATTTATTGTATTGTTTATGCAAGCTACCACGAATATTAATTTTTCTATCCAAGTATCTGGTAATACAACGTGACTATTTAAGAGAACTAGTATTTAAAACGTTCAATAACAGTATTATAAAAAGTCATTATGTATAAAACATAGCGATGATAGGTATGTTAAACAAACAGGGTATGAAAGGTATAACAAATAGTTCTTACTACGTCTCCGTAAACTCTTCTATTCAGCATCAGCATAAAATAGGAAGTGGATAATCATTCAAAAGAAAAAGTAAATTAAATATTAAAAAAAAAAAAAAAGAAAAAATGTTGATTACTATCGGTTTGAGTAATTTATTTAACTTGTCTACGTCTCGCATTATGATTAATATAATAAAAATGAACATTAATCAACGGAACGAAACATTTATAAGGTAGATTTATAAAATGGTATAAACTAAACTTAGTGTGAAGGAACATAACCTATAAATTAAGATAGTGCAATTATATAATTAAGTACATAAGTATTTATATAATGTGCTTACATGTATATACAAAACTGATTAAGGACTTTGCATCATTAATCATCGCACTTGAAAAGACGTGGGTAAATCAATTACTGAACTGCTTAATGAGAAATAGACAGTCGTAGGAAACATTTTTCGACCTACACAAAATGAGGCTGTTATTTGCCTACATCGGAAAAATGATAGTAATATAGGAACTAATGCTTTAAAAAATTGAAATACTTATGCACATTAGTAAAGATAGTATTTAAAATCTGTTCTAAAACTAATTATTTTTCAATTGTTTACATTCTTTTATGTTTTTATTTATAGTCGGATCTACAATTAAAGTCGTCAGTTATCAGAGTAATGAAACTGTACCGATAATTGTGTAATTTTGAACATTTTCATTCCGACCTCTCCTGAGACGACTGGTTAATTAAAACCTAACCACCAAACAACACCGATAATCGCGACCCAGTATTTAAATCCTAATATTCGCATAAATTTATTAGGATTTGACCTGAGAATTCTCGACTTCAAAATCAACTGATTTTGATTTAGGAGGATGTTTTTTTTTTTTATTTAGGAGGACGAATTTACCACTGAACCAATCCGGTGAGTTAATTGATTTTTTTTTTTTTTTATTACTGCTAAAAAAAAAATAATTGTTTGCAGTGTTTAAGTCCTATATCCTGTTTGAGTAAATCATTAAAGAATAAGTTCGATTATTTTACTATATTTAATACACAACATTTAATTTTTCTTATATTCGTAAATCAGAGTATGTTTATTGAATTACGCAATGTATTTTAAAAATACTGATGAAAAGGTATTTTTAATAATAAGCACGCATAAACTAAAACAAACGAATTTTGTACTATTTATTATAAAGTAAGTAAATCCGTTTCTGAAGTAGTTTTTTTCCATTTTGTCAAAATATATGAAGAAAATAATTTTTTCTGTTTTTAAAATAAAAATAAATCGACGAGAATTATATTATCTTTGAAACAATTGATAAATTATTTATTCCAGAATGATTTATAAAACGATTCTTTTTTAAAGAATTGTATAAGAAATGCACGATAAATTTACATTTTATTTATTTCATTGTAACGGATATTTCGAACGATATAAAAGATGAGATAGAAATTTTCTACGTTAAGGAATCCACTCTAAGCTAATGGGACAGCAAAAGCGGCAGCAGCAGAAGTAGTGGCAAGAAACAAAGTAAGCTCGGCTCAGCGTAAGAAGTTTCGACGGAGAGGGGCGAGGTCGTCCTTTCGTCTAGCTATCTAGAAGAACTAGTATAGCATGTAACGAAAGACTACATTATCAGCTGCTTTGTAAAGAATGCGGAGGCCTGTGAATGGAGTTCACATGGATGCGCAATCCTAACCATTAATAGGATTTTATTGTTTCCTCAGATGTTCCCATTATCTACCCGAACACGATTCATCACCCCCTCCCCTTTTACACCTTATCTCCTAATTCAAATTACTCTTGATTGCTTTCACTAATGTATAAAAAATATCCTCTTCAGATTTATAAGCATTTTATGTACACGACTACACAAAAAAAAATCGAATAAAGAATCTTAACATTGTTTAAATGAGGTTTAATCCATTAATGCAGAAACAATAGATTTTAATTACACGGTAGACTAAAATTAAACCCTAATACAGAAGTTCTACTTAAGGAAAAGGGGGAACAAATAAATTTATGTATTTTTTTTAATGACTCAAAAAAAAAACAGTTATGAATTAAACCTGAATGTACACAATTTTAAAATTCATGTATTAAGTCTTATTTTTTTCCAACACGGTTTTTGATTACTCTCAGTAAACCCCATAGTAAGTTACTTCCAGATAAGGTAAGAGGAGATTTTTCTTAACTTTATATACTACGTAAAGATATCTTACATTAAAAAACTTTTTCTTTTTTTTTTTCACCATAATTTCATAATATTAAGACTGTTAAATCGGAATAATACGTTAACAGCGAAGCCCGATGCCATTCTAATGTTAAAAGAATTCTCAAGCTAAACTTAAAAAAGAGCTTACAGTAAACAATTATTCATATTTCCATATCTAGGAAACGACGGACACGTTTCTAAAGTGGACTATTTATATCGTCACTCGGCGTTTCTTTTTTTAATTTTTCTAAGACAAACGTATATAAATAAATAAATTTAAAAAAAATTTTTTTTTCTTTTAATAATTTTAATATTAATATACCCGTATATATATAAAACTGATAATAAAAAAATTCGCACTAATAAGAAAAAAATATTTTTTTTTAAATTTCTTAACTTTCTGATGAAATTAGCACCAAGAAAGAAATTTAAACCAAGAACTTATGTTTCACTAAAAGAAAAATAAAACCATTATTTTTTTAACCTAATTCAAATTACAGCTATGTGAAACGTATAGGCTAAAAGGAAATTTTCATTAAAATAGATAATTAAATAAAAACTCTACCCTTATTCACAAACTGAAAAAATATACATATTCATAAATAATAATAAATTATTATTATTATTATTATTATGTTGTGAATGAATTGTTACTTGTAAATAAAGAAGCGAATAAATATTTTGCCACAGTACGGTTAATGATCATTAACTTTCTCTAGAAAATAATTAACCATTCGTTTGACTTATGAGTAGGAGTCCACTATTACAGATTTTAGTCTATTTACAAGTCGATCATTACAAAACTTTTGTGTTGTAGCAGTTTACGAATATAAATTATCTTTTTTTTCTAATACCGCTTATTGATTTCTTTTAATTATTAATCACATTTTTTTATTCAGTTAATCAAAATGAACTTATCTATTTTTTTTTAACAAAAAAAAAGTTAAAGAGTATTTTTTGGAAGTTCTTTAGTCTAAGCAACTTTTAAATTTGCTAAAGACAATAAGAAAAGTTTATTTATTGGTAGTTAATAGAGCATATTTTAAATTATTTTATGCATATATATGAATTGCATTTAAAAGCAACAAAAAAAAAAACGTCAGTTTTCCGTTTTTAATTTTTTTAAAATTTCTATAATGAAATTAGATGGCAAATTTTAATATCAAAATGATTGAGAAACAAAACAAAAACATCTTCTATCTTTTATCATTATTGTGTAACTAGTTATTATGCTTCAGACTGTTTTAAGATACAAAGTAATTAGTATAGTAAATAATTTAATATGATAAATAAATTGGAAAATTGAATTTACTACGTTTCAGATTAATCGCTAACGTACTTCCATTATTTTAGAACTTCTTTTGTCAACTATATAACTCGAAATTGTAAGTTACATTTCCATAATAGAATCGATTTAATTTATCTCAACGACTAGATTTCTTTACTTTTGTATAATCAAATAGCCAATAGTATTAAGACGAATTAAAATAACAACATTAATTTTAATTTACATAATAATTACCTAGTATTTCATTACTTTAAACGTCAATAATTTTTTTTGTATTGTTAAGTAGAATAAATTACATAGAATAAGAGTACGAAATATCATTCTTGGCAATAAATAAGATATGTAATACTGTAATTAGCTTTTTTTAATCGTACATTCTTATTAATATGCATGTTCTTTGTGTTTGGTATGTGTGTATGTTTGGTGGGAGGGATATAAGTATTCTGTTATTATTATTATTGTTTCGTTATGGATCGACTAAGTTACCTTTTATTTTTTTATGATAATGAAATATTATTTGTATTAGTTATTATACCAATAACAATAATTAGAATCGCTCGAGAATAAATTTAATATTTATTATATAAACACTTCGTTTCAAGCCTCTGCGGTATTTTATTACCGTATATTTTTACAGCGATAATTGTCCATTGTAATTCTCTGCACAAAGCGTAAAACGACTGTCAGGAAAGAAATGTCTGTCTTCAATTATGAAGAAAGGTATTTTCTGTTCGGTGAAGAATAAGAGGTGAAAGATATCATTTTATTAATTGCGACGGCTCAAGATATTGCTTGCGTAGGATCTTTCTAATGAACGTAGTGGCTGATGAATACGGGCTCGACATGTAGAGCTCATTCCGATGGCAAGCACGGGCCGACTGTAGTTTATCGGCTTATTGAATGCTAATCAATGGAAATAAATTGAAACTCGATTGCTATAAAATTACAGAGCGAAGCAGTTTCATTCTATTGATTTTTTTTTTTCTTTCTATGTATTCAGTTTGACTGTGGATGACAGTGACAACGGTGATAAATAAGGGAGAGTGTGACGGGAGCTAATCGCTGGGTGACAGGTGGAAGATAGATGCGAGACGTCTCCTGCCTCCGCGACATGTCCAGTCTTAGGCCTACTTATAGTACTGAATATAGTAAAAACAGTGAAAGACGTCAGATAGAGAGGTACGTCCTTATGCGTATACAAAAATTTGTTCCAATAAAAGACAAATCTAAATTTAATTCTATAGTAAAATAAATAAATAAAATTTAAAGTTGATGCTTCCTTAAATCAAGATAAAACAAAGCAGACAAGATAGAAAATGCACCATTACAAAAAAATTTAAAAAATATATTATCTTATAATACATTATCTTGTTAATATTAAACTTAAGTTATTGATCTAATGCGTTACTATCATTTCTCATAGTCAGACTTCATGCATTAATTCAAAATTAATAGGATTCAATGTCTTAATATAGACATTGATTTTGATTTTTTTCTATAATTCATTAAATTAAAAAATATAAAATGGAATTTGCAGAATATATTTTACGTTACATTTCTACAATAAATAATTTTTTATAAATAAAATACGACTATGGATTATGTGTAAAACATTTAAAAATATGATTGCAAATATTTTCATTCTTAGAATTTTTCATTCTTTACAAATTTTATTTCTTTAAAAATAATATGCTAAAATATAACTTCTATGTAAAAAAATCATTTAATTATTTATTTTTTTTTTTTTTTAGAAATTGATACATTTTTTTACTTTAAGAATTTAAATATTTATCAATATTTTATTTCAGATATCATTATCTTTTCCATATACCACATAGACCTAAGAATAAAATTTAAGCTACCGATATAATATATATTTTAATATTTAAAAAGGAAGAATAAATAACGAAAATCCTATAAGATTGAGTAAATAAGATTAGAATTTGGGTTTTGTGTCGACTTTACTTTTTATGATAATAGTAATACATTTAAAATAATTCAAAAAAATTTAAAGCATATATCAAAAACATTTTAAACTATTATTTTGAATAGTCCTATATGTAGGATAAGCCGATTAAATATTATACTTTATATCAGTAAAGCCGGTCCATATTGATCCGTTGTAACTAAAGAAAGATGGACTCTTTCTTTACAGGTTATATTATACGGAGAATATGTAATACACCATAAAAACTGATCCTTTTTTTCTTTCATTTATTATTATTTATATATTTGATTCTTTGAATTAAATTATTTTTTGATTGATTTGATTATTTGTTAACTGATTATTTTTTATTGATTTTTGAATTATAAATTGATCAATTTGCCAAATAGTAGGGTCGCTCGGCCTGAGCGTCCCAAGTTCTAGGCCTGACTGAATTATGTTGCAATAATGATATTTGCCAAGTAAAGATCCGTTAGATGGTGTCTTGCGAAATTTCAGACGCGTGTGTTTAGTTGTCTTGTTTATGTTGATCGAGTTAAGTAAACATATTTTGACATTTTCTGATAAATGGATAAAATTTTAAGTTCGAATTGTTATAAAATATTTTGTTTTAAAAGGTTTAACTCGACGACATAAAAAAGAGCTATAATCCATTTTATAGGATTCTTCCCCTCTGTTTTCGTCGATAAAAAGATTGGTCAGCTAAATTTAAATGTGATCGTGTAACCATTCGAGATTATGAACGCTCGGGACGCCTAAAAACCGCTATGACCGACGACATGGTCAAAAAATACACAACTGTAAGCGAGTTTGCTGACATAGCAGAAATCTCGATACATCGTGTCCATTACATTTTACTGGATTTTTTGGACAATTAAAATTTTTTACACGTTGTATAGATGTAAATAAAATGAAAATGAAAACGGTTCCGTAGGCAGGAAAAGTCATGGCTACGGTTTTTTGAGATTCTCGTGGTGTGAGACTCATAGACTACCTGGAAAAAGGCAGAAACAAAACCATGAAGAATAAAGGTTCAGCACTGCAGCAACTGAGGGGTGCTATTTCGGCTAAACGTTCACATCTGGCCAAGAAGAGAGTGCTCTTCCACCACAATAACGGTCCTGCACACACGTCTCTGGTTACCTATGAGAAATTCCATGACTTACGCCTGTAACTGCTTCCACCAGCACTATATTTCCAAACCTGAAGAAATGACTCGCTGAATAAAGATTCACTCCGAGTCAATGCTGAGACAGCCCGCTTATTTTGCAGAGTTGGAGAAAACGCATTATACAGGGGTTATTAAAAAGCTGAAAAGTAGTTTGTCTAAATGAATCGAATTCCGAGGTGGCTATGTTGAAAAATAAAAAATATTTCTGGAAATCTTGTGTTTTCTTTGTCAGTACGAGAACTTTCCAAACCACCCCCATATTCAGATTAAACGAGTATAAGTTAATCTAAACACTATCAAATCTTAACATCGAAATAAGATAATTGTGTAAAATATATTATAAAAATATAACTGATACTACGGTAAAATAATATAGGTAGATAATATTTAACTACTTAGCACAACAGATAGGGGTCTAATATATTTACTGATTTTTTTGTTTTCTTTTTTTTTGAAAGGCAAATAACGCTAAAGCGTTATAATCACCCGGTTACATTTATATATATTTACTGATGATCAACCTGAAATGTGGAATGTAAAAAATATGCCTTAAAGTGAGCAACACTGGCTTCTTATATTAATGTCATTATTAGCTAAAAATTAATGTTCAAAAAATTATTTTTTTTAAATCATTGATTAATATAATTATTTGGAAATTTAAAATTTAGAATTTTTCCAATCCATATTCTTCAACAATACACAACCCTATAAAACGGTTTCTATAAACTAGAGCTTTTCTAAAATAATATGACCTCTCGGAAAGAAATAGTAACGTGCTTGATTGTTTACAAAAGATCTCGGGTTAGAGTCTGAAAAATTTATAAAGATAAAACCCAACGAAGTCGTTAATGATCTGATTACTTGATGTGATGAGAGAATAAACATAAAAATATATAAAACTATCTTCTCCTTAAATCTATAAATTCAATTTTATAAATATTATTTTTTAAATTTAAACAAGAATATATTATTTCGAATTAAAAACATTTTATGATCAAGTTTTTCAAAAACGTATAAAATTATACGTCTAATCAAATAATTAATCATAAATATAAAAACTTGTATTATAAAAATAACTAATTAAATATCAAGTAGCCTATATTTTACACAATTATTTATACCAGTTAAGTCGTCTTTTTTTTAAATTCCAAAACAAATTCATAAGTCCAATCCGATGGTAAAGGGCAAAAAGAGATGGTAGCACGTTCATAAAGGTTGTCAGTTTATAAGGCAGAAGACCTCTCACAACATTCCTCGACGTTCTAGAACTGCATTTTTATTCTTCTCAACTACGGACGGATCTGTGGCAATATTTCTTGTGGACGTCCACTAACACCAATTATATTCCTCCCTCTTTAACCTTTACCACTAGTTTTGACTTTAACCAATTTCTTTTTTCCTCTTTTTTTTTTTTTATTTATTCTTTATCCTTAAATTATGATAACCTGCTCTACGCAGAGAAACACAAAGAAGTTTTACATTGTATTAATATTTAATAATATGAAAAATCTCTCTCGGTATAATTTTTAATAACATATATTTAATGATTAAAAAAAATCAACTTTTTATTAAAGAAAGTGAGTTCAATTTTTTAATATTTTCATTTTTTTTTTCAAAAAATCTGATGTGGACACCAAATGATTTCCTTGTACGAAAATCCAAAAATAATGCGATTCAAAATTATATTTTTAAATTAATATTAAATAATCAGATGTTTTACCAAATCTATTTTTTTTTAACCTCCGGAACCACCGTTAAGGTATATCTTCAGAAGATGAGTATAATTTTCAGAAGATTAGATGAATGAATTGTAGCATGAGTGAAAAATGCCATGCCTAACCGGGATTCGAACCCGGGACCTCTAGATGAAAGGCCGAGAGGCTACCACTTGCGCCACGAATGACGTCGTCCCCCCCCCCCCCAAATCACCAAATTTATTACATATACACATATGTAATAATGCCTGTTAAATTACAAATACACATTTTTAAATGTCCATAAAATTTTAATTCACTAATAACTTCTGAATTTTGTCATATATTTTTTTTTAATTGTTATTGTAGAATTATTATTTATTGTAATGTTTTTTACAATCATGGTTTAGTAATTATTAATAAATCAATATATTTAAATTTAAAAAATATTAATTAAAAGAACGTTAAAAAAAGAAAAAAGGAGATGAAGTCTGATTCGATCCGATGCATCATCGCATTTTAAGATTCAAATATTTCATTAATTAAAATTTTATTTGTCTATAACTCTGGAACCAGTGAAAATAAGTACCACTTACGATGTATTGTTGGAAAGCTCTCATTGAGGACTTATAATTAAAGAAAAGTCCAAATTTTTGGGGGATTTTGGTCTTTTTTGGACACTTTTCTTTTTTTCTTTTAAAAGGGAAGGTGTACAACTAGCCCTAAATCTAAAATTTTAACATCCCACGGCTTATCGTTTTTTAGTTATGCGTGATATGTAAGTACAGATGTCACACTGAAACTAGTCAAAATGGATTCAGGAATAGCCAAAAAGGATATTTCCGTTAAAAACTGAAAACCGAAATTTTTCGAGAACATAATACTTCCTTTACTTCGTACAAGAAGGTAATACTAACAACCAGTTGTACATATCTTTATTAATGCAATAAAGAACATTTGCATCATATATTTGTAAATATATGAAAAGATCAGATGAAGGAACAAAAATCAGTTTATGAGAGAAATAGAAAAATAACAAATATACACTTTTTTATTATCTGAATAGAAAAACAAATTTTTGGTATCTTTAAGATATTTACCACTATGATGAATTAACAATTTCCTTGTATAAAATTCTTTTATCGATTTTTAAGGGAACGGTTGACAATAAAGTATCAAAATCAGAACCTCATATATTTAAGGAGAATGTTGAACACTTATGTTTAAGTATTTAAAAATAATAATATTTAAGTAAAAAATGTTTTAATTTTCAAAAACTTTTGGCTTAGATTTTCACAAAACTATATTTTCTGACTGAAATTTCTTTCATTAACTCCTAAATCGATTTGTCTAGACTTCAAAAAAGAAAAAATAAATAATTAATACTCAGTTGAAGTTTGTCGTGCTCTTTATTGTTTTAGTTTCAGTCTTGTCACTAAAAATAGAGTTTTGTACGATTGTTTTTTATTTTGTATAACTTTTTTTAAAGATAAAAGTACTTCCTGATTTCCAGAGTTACGCAATGATTTTTAATTGAATATAAAATAAATTGTTTTAAAGAAGAATTAGAGATTGTGTTAAGAAAGATTGTTCCTTTAAAAATCAGCAGTAGAAAAGAAATTCAGCTTGTGAGACGTCTTAAAAAAGCGGAAATCTAAATAAGAACTGAAAAGTTTTAATTTTAGTACAGTTTAAAAAACAGATTTAACTTGTTTAATTTATATTTAATTAGAGTTTGAAACCCTATTCATATGAAAAAAATAGTTTTCGAGAAACGCAAAAGCGATAAAAGCGACTTGTAAAAATAATAAATTAAGGAAAAAACATAACAATACTGCTATTGAGCAGTATTTTTCTGCTACTGAAAATATAATCTCTGGAATGAGGAATATATATTATGTTTTACTATGTTTTCCAATTAATTTGCTAATATTTTGGTGAGAAGTATTATTTTTTGGTTATCAGAATGAAATCATGTTTTATCTTTGAGCAATATAAAACTAAGAGCAATGATAACGACAAAAAATATCTTAAAGTCGTCCATGAAGCTTACGTAATATCTTGTTTAAAAAATATTCAACCATAAAACAGAACTACAAGAGAAACACCCTCTACAAAACAAAAAATCATTGAATTCGGTCCATCTGTTGAAAAGTAAGACTAACACAGACAAAAAAGTAATTATAGAGAGAATACAAATCTTTTTTTGAAATTTTTTTTAAAAATCTACTTTTTTATATAAAGTTTTTTTACATTTTTACTTCCTTTTTTTTAATCCTTTTAATTAAATATAAAACAGGTACTGTTAAACCAATAATCCTATGGTCTCGAAATAATCGTGGACGTGAGCTTATACGTCCGATCTAATTCAAAATATCTTTTTACTGTTATCATTTTAAAAGCATATATCTGAAGTTATAAATTTTAATTTGAGTTTAATTACTTCATAATAAAAACAGTAGAGTAATAATGATAATAATAATTTATTTCATTTTTTTGTATTCAATCATTATAACAATAATAGTAGTAATAAAAACAATAATAATAATAAGCTAACAGCACTAACGATGACTACATAAAAAAATAT
Source organism: Zanna intricata (assembly GCA_010016005.3). Taxonomy (NCBI): domain Eukaryota; kingdom Metazoa; phylum Arthropoda; class Insecta; order Hemiptera; family Fulgoridae; genus Zanna; species Zanna intricata. Next base: position 908 of record JAAAKQ030518788.1, on the reverse strand, counting down.
ATTAAAAATAAATTATATAATGTTAGAAGGTTATCATAAAATTATAACTTTAAATAATTAGGCAAAACCGATCACGAAGTTAACTTTGTATGGTTACAAACGAAATAAGTTATAAATTAAATAGAACAATAATTTAATTAAATCCAAATAGAGTAGCAAACAAAGGGCAATTAAAAGAAACAAAAGTGATTTAATGAACAGAACTGCATATTATACAATTTATAGCACTAAATATTTGGACCTCCGACGTAGTATATTAACTGGAACGACCACGTACCGAGGCAAGCTATACTGAAATATTATCCTTCTATATAAAATAAAAGAGCATTTAAATTTAAATGTATTATTATAAATAACTAATATTTAAGTTATTCTTGAGATAAAATAAATATTAAATGATTTTTTTTTAATTTTACCAGTAAGATATTTATAACAATGACTTTTTAATTATTATTTTTTTTTAATTATTTCATTAAATTTGCTTTTTGAATACCTCGATAAATTATCTGTTGAAATAAAACAAACTGATTAATAAACCTAACCACTAGTTTTAATGACTTAATAATAAAAATTAATAATTTTTCGAAGCAATTAAAATAGCTGAATTATATTTTATTTTTTTTATTTTTTTTTTTTTTCTTGTCTTCAGTCATTTGACTTGTTTGATGCAGCTCTCCAAGATTCCCTATCCAGTGTGCCAGTCGTTTCATTCCGTTATACCTCCTACATCCTACATCCCTAACAATTTGTTTTACATATTCCAACCGTTGCCTGCCTGCCTGAAAATTGGTTTTGAAAATGCAGACAGCCACATTTTCTTGGAAAAAATATAGCTGTAGTTTTCCATTGCTTTCAGCTGCGCAGTACTCAAAAGATTGCGTGATGTTGCTGTGGCCGTTTAGGTCCTT
>JAAAKQ030518777.1:0-19135 GCA_010016005.3 Zanna intricata | reverse complement strand
CACACACGCTACAATTCATTCATCTCATCCCTCTGAAGATGTACTTAATTGTGGTTCCGGAGGTTAAAAAAAAAAAATAAATAAATAAATAACACTATTTAAAAAAATCAGTCACGACTGCAGTTCAACAGATTTCATTACAAATGCTGAGGAAGACAATAAACTTTGGCAAGCGACATGCAGAGACTTGTTTGCTGAACAGTAGCGTCCAATTTAGTGAAGTTATTTTCTTAACGTAATGCTTAAATAAAGTTTTTTTATGGACTTTTTAATTAAGTAGTATTATTACCTTAATTTAACAATAAATGATTTTATTTAAAATTTAAAATAGTTTAATCAATTTTTCCGCAGCCAGTGTATGTAGATAAACTGAATATACATAAAACGTTTATTTTATTAAACACTCTTACATAGATTGGATTTCAAAAATTCAAGAGAACACAACAATCTAGTGGAAAAAATAATTCCCCAACATTATGAAATTAAAGACAAAATAGCAGCATAAAAAGTTCATATATACAAATAAAACGGCGCTATACTACTCACTAATGTTTAGTCAAGATGTTTGTCACAAGTCTTATAACTCTCTTTTTTCTGTTTAACCTCCAAAGATAATATTACTTCAGAGGATGAATGAAGATGATATGAGTGAATGTTGATATAGTGTAGTTACATATATATATATATATATATATATATATATATATATATGTATGTATGTATACATGAGATCATATAATTTTTTTGTCAAAATTCGTTAAAGAAGTGGAGAGTTATAGCGGAAAAACCAATTTCTGTTTTCTTAAGATGTATTCGAAAACTTTATTAAACCAAATTGGTAACATACAATGCATATATAAATAATTCAAAAAGTTTTTTAACATCTACCTAAACCTCTTGAGATTAAGATATATGTCATTTTAAACTATTGACACTTCCCTTCTATTCCCCATCTGTTTCCCTTCGGTTTAAATGTTTTCAAAGTTCTTTGAACGTTTATGTTTCATATATAAAACAATCAAGGAATTTTGACAATTTTGTAACATTCTAATTTCTCCTCTTTATCGAAGAGGATAGATTTTTTTTTAATGTTACTTAGGCATATTTTTATAGCTTAACCTACATTATGAATATTTATATTAAGATTTATCTTACCATCTAATATCCACCTCTAAAAATTATACATACTGATTTTTCTTTCTGTAACTTTTAATCTTTAGAGTTAAAAAAAATATATATTTTTTTCTTCTCACTTAAAGGGATGTTAAAACTAAAGTATCTTTGGAACCTATAGTACAAAAATAAGCACTATTTTATAAACTCTTCCTTTTAAAATAATTTTGTGTGTTAGGGATCACTTTTTTATAAATTTTTTTTTCTCATAGAAGAGTAGGAAGCCCCTGAGATCAAATAATTTGATGTGAGATTTGGAATTTTAATCATAAATTTTTATTTTAATAGGCATGACTTGATGACTTAATTAGGAAAGTCATGAAATATACTTTGCATGACTTTTTCAGTTTTTGTAAGTATTTTTTTATGAACAATTCACCATAGGAACTCAAACTTAGTTCGTTGGAATAAGAAACAGAAATATTTTTATCATAATTTTTTTTTTAATGTATTTGAAATTTTTAGATTCTTTTCATATGATAAAATGCCATTTATCGTAAGATAAGCTGATGATACTTTTAGTAAAGCAATACCTACAATATAATACCTTTAAGCGTACCTCATTTCTTCTAATATCTCTTTAAGTATGTGTTCACGAAACAAGTTAACTATGTATCAGAGACATTAAATATCATTGCCTGAGACGATACTTTAGTGTGTTACATTAATATTTGCAATGTCTGTTTCCTCATTCTAAATGGTACTATGTTTCTCTAAACTTGAATGTCTTTAGTTGTTTCAATTTCAGAATTTTTTTCATTTGGATCACAATATTTTACGGGCTGAGTGGTTGTGATATGGAGAAAAGTTAAATATTCTAAATTGTTGAACGGGACTTGAATTAATCACAAAGTTATAGCTGCCAATTATAACAGCTGCATGAAAGAGACTACGCGACTTTCTAATATAATACTCAGGTATCTACAACCATGCATTAATTGCTATACTGTTGCATTCTATCAATTTTAAAAATTTTACGAAATAATAGAGTTAAATATTTGTCTAACTGAAGGATGATACTTTAAAATTGATTAAATATGCTTGCCCAACTAATATGAACTGCTCAACTTAGCACATCTCGTAAGTCGCTACATCGCATTTTGCATGACATATCTTCTTGCATACCAAATTCAATTATTCCATGAAAAAATTGTCCATGAACCTGCAGATTATCCGCGTCGACTGAATTAAGCAGTATGATTTAAAAACTTTTCTCTCCCTGCAAAAGGAGAAAACGGAGTTATTTATTATTTAATCTGATTATGTCTGATGAGCTTGATTCTATTTCAACCTTTCTGTAATTGGGAAAACTGCAGAATTTGGAGCACCGAAAGTCTAAGAGTTAAACAGTAGCTGGAGTTGCATTCTTTCAAATGAATGATTTGGTATGAAGTAACATCATAAGGCATTATAGGATCGAACTTTTTTAAAAATGGTAATGGTAGTGCTATGACGGTCACTGAAGACGATATCAAGAAATGGTTCAAAATTTCCTGAGACCTGCAGCGGAAAACAGACTTGTAATATCGTTTCAGCAGGATGAAGTGATGTACCTTTTAGCTGAAGCCCAATGCAAATTTATGGAACATTTCTGCGATACAGATAATTTCCTGATATACAATCAACTAATACGGTCTTCATATTGAACTATCCCTGACAATTTTGTAAGATGACACCTAAAAAAAAGGCTGTTTAGGAAGAAAGCCCACAAAATTCCACAAATATAAGATAATATTCGTACTGAAATTTGAGCTTTACAGCCCCAGACAATAATAGCTGTTAAGACACATACCACAGAAAGAGCACGACTGCGCGAAATCGAAAATGGAAGACACCAACCACATAATTTTCCGATCATTGTGTTAAGTAATCTCCACCATCAGTTGTTTGTAATAACATTTATATCATTATTACACAGTTTTATGTATGTATATATATTTGTATGTGTGTCGGTCCGGAAAAGCTTTTTTTCAGTAACTGCAAACTAAAAAATTTTCTCTATTCTCTGAAAAATAAGACTGTAAAACTGAATAAGACTGAAAATAAGACTGTATCTCTGAAAAATAAGTCTTTGAAAAATAAGACTGTATTGAAAGTCATAGAACTGAAAATTATGAACTCTGAATTAGAACTAAAAATTGTGGGTAAACTAATGTTTTAATATGTTTCTCGATTAAAATCTTTATTAAAATAAATTTTTAAATTAAGCCCAAATTCTTGTGTCTTTATTGCTCAGTATAATTGTAATCAGTCTTTATTTAAATTTTTTTATAAAATTTAGTAAAATATCTATAAATAGGAAAGCTGACAACGAAGTTGTAATATTTTCCTGGCATTGATTATTTATTCTTAAACAATGGAAAAATAAATATACACAAAAAAAAGTTGCCTAACTTTTTTTGGTGGTGGGGGTAGTTATTATGGAGTTTTATTGTAAAACTATAATTGTACTAGAATGTTTAAATAACGGAACCCTAAATTACCTCGGTCATCCATTCTCTTGCCAGGACCGGATGAAATTTCTACGATTACCCATTCAGCCTGGTTTTTCCAATTCTCACAGAAATCTAATGTCAAGCTGATAAATAGTCTCCGTGGGTATAAGTTTGTATTTTGCGCATTTCGTAAATTAGATGGTACGCGTCATCTAGTTGTCTACAATCTGGAAACACACCTGAATCCACCAGGCCCTGGAGTCTGTCTCAGAAGGCGCTATAACCAGAAAGAAACTACGTCACATACTTATTTGTAAGAGTGAGCCCAAGGAGTGACCAACAAACAAACCAATGTCCGGGAAGAGATCATCCAAATAAAATCACCCCCTGCCTCATCCCATCTGGCCTGTCATAAAGCATTGCATCGCTCTATTTAACGAATTTTTTCAGAAGTCAATTCAGCTGACTTCTTAGAAACGTATCAAAACGTATCACGGCTGCTTTTCTGAGGCAATTAAATCTATTGGTTTCATACCTGCAATCACCACGATTGCCTCCCATGAGATAATACAGAATACGGTAACCTCTCGTTATCGTTATTAATATAAGGCGATGATAATATAAAAAGGCTCTTAATAATATATCCCGATAGCTTTTAAATATTAGCCTATCTTCCCAAACAGGTGCCGCATATAAGAGAATTGCCTCGCACAGGCGCGTATACAGGAGACTGAAAATTTTACCAACTTGCTTCACATCACTCTTTACAAAACTTCATTAAAATAATGCCAACATAATGCGTATGAGTGTTGGTGTGTGTCCTTTAGGTAGGTTCCTGGGTAATGAAAATTTGAGAAATACGAGAAATATCCCCTTTTTTACTAATTACCATACGTTTTATCTATATTATAGCACAACTTTATAAAAGTATTTTTTTTTTGTTTAACCTCCGGAACCACCATTAAGATATATCTTCAGAGGATGAGATGAATGAATTGTAGCGTGTGTGAAAAATGCCATGCCTGACCGGAATTGGAACCCGGGACATCCGGGTTGAAAGGCTTCTACTCCCGCCACGGAGGCCGGCAGTAGTTTCTAGTGCTATATTATACCAGGTAATAAAAAAAATCCAATCAACACACATATGCAAATATGAATATGATTTTAAATTAATTGATCAATATAAATTTCCTTGTGGTATTATTTTACAATGTTTAGGAACTAAAAATAGATTTGTGATTTTTACTTTTTATTTATTTTTTTTTTTTGTACGTGCACAGTATAATAAATAAATAAATAATTCTTTTATTGCGTAACAAACAAGAACTGCATCACAATCGCCAATATGAATAACTAGGAAAATGTAGTTAATGATCTATAGAAAATGATTACAATTTTTAAAATTTTAAAGTTCTTTCTATCAATTCAGTCGCCTCATTAAAACATAAAAAATTTATTATTGATGCACAATTCCTATATTTATGACATCAGGATCTACTCTTATAAAATTTTGATTTATTATCCCTGTAGTCATCCATGAAATCGTCTACAGAGTAGAACACCCTAGATACCAAAAGGCGTTTTAGTCGACTCAGACTAATCCGATTCTGAATGGGAATTTTTTTGTAATCTTCTAGGAGCCTATTAATTAATCTTACGTCAACTTTCAACAGCTAACTTTTGAAAGCCACTGTTATGTGCTGTTGGGCACACAAGTTGTCCCTTCCTCTGGTATCGTAAAGATGTACATCTCTGTTCCGCATTAAATATTTTACTAAATATTTTCCCTTATAAACCTGGCATCCCATAGTAGTTGTTATTGATAAGTACACATTATACTTTTGGAGAGTAAATCTCCTTTCATATCACCGGTAAGCATTTAATTACAGCACTTTAAAGACCCATAATGTTAATTATTTCTGTAAATTGATAAATTACAATAAAATTAAAATATTTCTATAATAACAAAACTAAAATATCTATTATGTGTGTATTTTTTATTTTTAATTATTATTGATTCTTGATATTAAAAAATAATTATTGTGAAACGGTTACAGAATAAGACGGTAATTAACATTTAACTATTTGTTTATAAAGAATTAACTTTTTAGTGTAATTCCAGTAAAAGAAACTTACTAGTATAGAATACTATGTAAAGATCACACAAACAAAACTCAAGACATTTTGTTTTTAGTCCTTTTTTCTTAATTATCCTTAAAAACATCTGAGTAAAAGTAATTTTAATTAAATATAAAATTAAAAAAAAATAAAACTGATAAATTTGCCATTAAAATTAGCCGATGCATAGAATGGTTGTATAAAAGAAATTTTACCTTACGTTATCCTAAAACGAGATAATATTAATTACTTAAAATATAATTCATAAAAAAAATATATTTTTTTTTTATGAATTATATTTCAATTTATTCGCTTAATCACTCATAAGATATACTAGTAAATATTCTGAAAGGTCATATAAATTAATGGTGAAGGTTTCAGCCAATCTAGTAGTAACCTTAAACCCCTCGAGGATATTAATCCTTAAAAATTTCTCTGCTCTAATACTTAAAATATATATAATTATATTTTGTTTCCTGATTAAAAATATTGAGTTAAATATATCAGTATAAGAAATCAACCGAACTAAAATGTACAATTATTTCACTGATTATAAACATTTCTAATGTTATCAAGAAAAAAGCCTTGTTATCAGTGTCAAAATGTAAGCGTTTTAAACAGTACAACAAGTGGTACAAATCACCAAAAAATGACGCAGTCATTAAAATAACAACCATAAAAGGCCTAATGATATGCAGAATTAACTTCTATAATACAACGAATATATTATTGAAAACAGTCCTCTCCGAATTTAACAAACAATTATACACTAATTAGAAAGAAAATTACATTCTTCAAGTTCCAAGACATTTTGACATAAACACGCTGTTGATGTAAACAGAAAAAAACGTAAGCAGAAAAGATACAGTACGAGTGGTTGGGAAATGGTTGAAGTTGTCTAATGACGGCGGCTGCCGAACAAGTATAATTTTTTTTTTTGTATCTGGAGAAAAAAATCTGTTTTTAGATATATTTAAGCTGGTTAACACAAACTTATACATCATATTGAAATGCGTGTATCCCTAGCAAAAATATTCTATTATACTAAGGAATTGTGGGCTTGACATCCCCAACTGCATAAAAGAGCATTCTTTGGAAGGATTTGATATATTTCACGAACTCCCAGTGAGTAGATCATTCCTTTCTTCTATCAAAATTTTTATCTCCTTCTCAACACTTAATATTTATTGTATTCTTTGTTGGACATGATATCCTTGGGAGTTTTTGCATTTTTAAAAAAGTTGCATCAAGCCGTATTGATGTCCGCGCCTAAAAATTACAAAAATGTTCTCTCAAAAAATATTAAACCTTTTTTTCTTGACTCGTTTGAAGAATTTTATTCAGTTTAATCAGAGGTAACAATGAACATCAATAGTCCATTTATATTGTTTATGACCAATTATTTGTTTCTCTCGAAACGACGTCTTGGTTTATATAATATAACGCCGTCTTGATTAGATATAATTTTTCTAATCTATTATTAGTACTGGTTTATGAATAAATAAAGCCTTTGTAATATATACTTGCTTTTAATTTATTTTTATTTGAATATATAACTTATATAAAGTTATTATAAGTTTATATTATTATATAAAGTTATTTTTTTCAACTTTATATGTCATATGATTGGAACATATATATTTATATAAATATAAATCCATAAAAGCTATTGGAAGAAGACTGACTGGATATAGTGAGGAGCCGTCTTATACAGTGTGTACGAAGTCGAGTGAATTGCAAGGAGCTTGTGCTATATGAAGCCGAGTAAAGCGCTAGGAGCTGTGTACATCGGAGCCGAATGAATCGTCCGGAGCCGACAAGGGAGCCGGCTACATCCCAAAAGAGCTGTGTAAACTGACCAAAAGACCTTTTAATTATAAATTCCTTCTTAAATAAATTTTTTATAATGTGTAATAAAAACTGACAAATTCAGATACTCTAATAACTGTTTACTTTTCCTGATTTTACTCTCTATATTTCAGTCTTGATCTAAATTCATTAGTTTGAATGATTCTGGACATTATTAATATCTCGGTCAAATTTTTTTCTTTCGATGAGTTGCGAAGGAATACCAGTTATGTACACCCCATGGGGCCTTCATGGGGAAGTGTCGGACTTAGAACCCAAGACAATTAATATTCCGAGCTAGCCCGCTTAAGATCTGAAAATATGTTAAAATTAAATTCGTATAATGACTTGCCGCCTACCGACTAAATCTCCCTCACCGCTCTACACTACCTGTAGTACTAGTCAAGAGTGCGGGAGTCACTGTGCATCCTCATCGTCGCCCATCCCGTAATCAGGAACACGCGACGACTCAGCAGAGGGTTATTCCTCCCCCCTAACTCTGCCGCCCGGATTTTGGTAATCCAATTTTTAACGCTATTCCACTCCTCGATGCCGATCAGCATCATGGGAACAATACCTTCAGGAGGTACGTGCCCCAAACCTGCATCATGTTTGTATTGCAGCCAACGTGGACAACTGAAGAACGTGTACACCACTGTATCAATATCTGCACAGGTGAGACAACTCTGCTGTTCTTTTCGCCTGAATCTATGTAAATAGGCGTTCCATGGCCCGAGAAGAATTGAGAGAGATAGAAGTCCACCTCCCCCTATGTTTCCTCCGGAGCCATTTTTCAATTTTGGGAATTAGTTTCCGGGTCCAGCACGCTACAGTCGCATTTTACCAGAGTTTCTGCCATTTTTCATCTAGCGTCACTTTCGCGTCGTCCTTAGGAACGCCTTCATTAATACTCGTACATTGTTCTGCAGTATATGAACCGGGGGTGATTCAGTACTTCAACTGCAAGGGTAACACTGTACGGTATCCTGATATGGTTAATAATCCCACCCTCCTTTGGATTGATTAAAACAATCGAGTGTTCTTTTTCTTCTGTAGTGCCCACCCCAATACGGGCACGGCGTACAACATAACGGTCGTGGTCCCGGCTAATATCAACTTCCTCTTTGAGGCCCTAGGTCCTTTTTGGAGCGACTTCAATCTTCCCAGTGTTCTAATCGCTTGCTCAGCCTTCTTCGCCACTTCCGAATGGGCTGATGTTTCTTGTCCGGAGTTCTTTTTTACTTACCTTGTACTTATTTTTAAATGATAGTGTCAGCAGCGCATTTCTCTTTTACAAATGTGTTCTTTTATACCTCTTTATTACGCCTTCTATTATAAAACTATTAAGTAAATTCTTATGCAGTACCACATTTTAAAAACATCCTTTATTTGTTATGGTTGGCTTCTAACAACTTTAGCTAGTTCTAATGTACCCTGTTTTTCAAACTTAATATTTAATTTCTCTCATCCTTCTTTATCATTTAATTTCCTTTCCCTCTTTGTTTAAGATTAAATTCTATTTTTCCTAACTAGTGAATTCATTTCATTCATAATTACTTAAAATTCATTCCTTTAATGAACCAAACAGCAATACCATCAGTGAATTTTAAAATTTTGATTTTTGTCGCTGAACTTTACTCTTTAATATTTAATTAAGTTCTGATAATATTACTTGACTAGTTCTATTACCACTTACGTCCTCTACCCTTTCTTTCTATTGGGAAGTTGATATTTCATCATTTTATTTTTTCATATTACAGCTACCCGACTCTTTGTAATTACTTAAATTTAATCAGTTAAATTTCTTTTACTCTATACAAATTTATTTTTACTTAAAAATCTTTTTATATTTCATATTATTCTACATTACATATACTTTATTTTACTTTAAGAATTAAATTGCAACATTTAAAAATGTTTGTAACCATTTTTTACTGCCTTGTGCGAAGTAAAAATCTGAAAAATTCATTTTGGCCATCCCTGCATCCGCTTTTATTATTTCCGGTGTGATGTCTTTACGTATGCATCTTGCATAACTCAAAAATGATTAGCCTTAGATTGTTGAAATTTTGGATTTAGGAAAATAACATCAGGTTATGCACCGGCGCTCAATGGATTAAATCATCTGGACGAGAAATGCCCAAAAAAACCAAAACCCAAACTGGGTTTTGGATTTTGTACTTTTTTTTTAAGTATCGAATTAAGCCTTCATTTAGAGCTTTTCAACTCCATATCATAAGTGGTACTGATTTTCATTGGTTCCACAGTTATAGCAAAATGGATAATGAATTCTATGAAGATATAGGGAGGTTAAACAAAAAAAAAAAAAATTGATAATGAGGTATTTGGATCTTACAAGGGTTTGATTGTTGTAAGGATTCGGCACATCGGTTCGATTCCGACTTCATATTTTTTCTTTTTTACCATGCAGTCGGATTCGAATCGATATGTCCACGGTTACAGATCTGACACGTTCTTACATTCACACAACTTGAGCGATATGAAACAAAATTAATATATAAACTAATAGAAAATGCTGACTTCCGGTATAATACATAATGCCCACCTGCGGAGGAGGTGGCATGACGACATAAACCGTTTCATGGCGGGTGTCTTCCTCTATAGTATCAGGATGATACGGACACAAAAAAAAAATATGGTGCAATGTGTTATCCACCACAATGCAATTGTGTAACTATCCACTTTATTAATGAATTGGAGGATCGCATCTCATTTTCAAATGAAATAAGTTTAAATGAAGGCAGGCAAAAATGTGTATAAGTAATTTAATAGGCGTACAAGGAAGTTATGTGTGTTCACATCAGATTTTTCAAAAACAGGAAGCAATTTTTTATTAAAAAGTAGGCTATCATAATTCATGAAAAACTGTGTGGCAGAATAACATCATCTGTGTGGCATCATCTAACATTATTACACCTACATCTTTCATCTGTATGATATTCAGGTTAGAATCCGTCAGGAATTGGACTTTTTAGATGCCAGAAATATCTATACAACATTTTAATCCAATACTTTCAGCTTATTAATTGCGTAAAACCATTTACGTAATAGTAAATTATATTAAAATATATTCCAAATTAAATTTTCAATATTTAAGTCAAAAGACGTTCTAATAATTGTATTATTATAACTTTTTTAAATTTCCAGAAATTGAGAATAAAAAGTGATGATTTACTGAAATCGTTAAAGTAAAGAAAAAAAAATTACTTATTTGTTATCTTTTAAAGTAGTTTAATTGATCACATGAAACATTATATATATTAATTAGGGCCTAACCGTATGAAGATTTCTTTTACATATCATAAAAAAGCGTAAATAAAATTGCACTCGTGCTCTTTAAAGGGTATTAAAATTAATAGTAGTTGAATCAGAACCATTAAATATAAATGAAATAGGCTTACTTAAAAAGTTATAAAAATTAATTCCCTTCTCTGCAGATGTGATTCAACAACCGTACAACTTTTCAAGCGATACGATGTGGCTAATTAAGCATTAAATAAACTACCCTATATAAATAATTATTTATAAAACTTTCTATCAATAACCAACGATAATTATTACTAATAATATAAAAGAAACTTCTGGTTTTCATAAAAGTTATTCTGCGCGAGTTACAAGCATTACTGTTATGGCCTATTTATAAAATTTTTATATTTTGTGTTTAAGCAATTTAAAAGAGTAAAGATACTTAGCATTTATGTTTATAAGTAGTATATTTTTAAATTTATATATTTCTGTATATAGTACTGATTTTAAAAGGGAAAAATATAATCATATAAATCATCGGTTGTTTGTCAGATATTATCTTAAAAAATTATTACTAAAATTGTTGTTATTTTAACAAAAGTAATAATTTTTAACTATTAATTATTTTTACAACCAGGTGGATGAAAATATATTTTCCTTGTTTTAAATTTGTTATTTTTCCCATAAATATTTTCAATGGATATGGTTTCTCTAGGTTGTATAATATTGCCATTCTTTTCTCAAAGTTATTATTCCATGATCTTTCACTATATCTTACACATTGTATCAAAACCATATATACATTTTCCGTGGCCGTAACATTGAATGTGATTTGATGAATTCTACTTTCAACATCTTTAATTGTCTGCCGGTTATCCCGATACAGCCGCTTGTGGTCAAGGTGAAGAGAGTTGTATCACCATCTTGAATTAATATATTTTCATGCAAAAATTGTCCAGTACACAATATTATTTAACAACTGTCACTTACATTCAGCGTTTTGATCTTACTAATAGGAAAGCGTCCAAAAATACAAGCTCACGTTACATTATTTCGTCACTTACGGTTAAAATGTCAATTTTTAACCATATTTTACGGATAAAAATCTTACTAATAACGGCAATTATGATGATAATGAAATTCCCTGTATGAAATATAACCTCATTATTCTGAAGAACATTTTTAAATTGATGTGGATAGTCACCATGCATTATTTTAACAGGACTATCGCAATCTCTCGGGAATACCTGTTCCTGAGTTATTACTAGTGCAGTAGCAAGTAATTGCATACGTTCTCATACAAAGTTTATCAACTCTTAAGGCTTTCACAAATAATCAGAATGAAATTTAAGATATAAAAATGAGTTCTCGGATTATCTGGTGACTCATACATTTTTTTTCACCTCCCCTGAGTTGGACTCCAATTAAATATAGCGCAACCCAAGGGAGGAGCAACTCACTCTAGTGGGAACGCTAGAGTGTAGGACTAGGAACTAAGAAAAATAGGTTCTTTATTTATTGATTATGACTAGGGTCATAAATTCTTATTCGTTTTGCTTCATATTTTAGGACCAGGGTCTTTCTTCCTTTGTTTTGTAGCTTCTCATTTAAGGGTTGGAGTCTTCGTTTATTTGATTTTTATTTCTTATTATAGGATTAGGGTCTTTCCTTCTCTTTATTGTTTGTTACATATTGTGGATCCAGGGTCTATTATTCTCCACTATTATAAACCGATCTCCTTGTCGACAATGGCCCCAAAGACAAGAACGTTCGGGAGTCCCCAGTCAATCATCGGATAAGGCACATCGGGGCATGCCGTACCTCACGAGTGAGGATGTCCATCCAACCCTCATCCCTGAAGCCCCCGCTAGTGGCCCATTATGCTGTCGTGCTCCTCTTTCTTCCTGAGTATTCTTGCTATCAGATATTCCACCTCGTTCTAGGCTTCCCTGGAAGACATCATGTAACCACATAGAGTCTTTGGAGTCAAATTACATACTTCAGTCTTCCTCCTCCATGCCTCCCACCTATCACAGTGAAAAAGCATGTGCTCAGGCGTGTCTTTGGCTTGACAAAATAACACTCTGCCGCTGCTCTTAGTCGGAAACGGTGTAAATACGACTTGAAGCAACCATTTCCTGTCATGAATTGTGTAAGGTGGTATCCCAGCTATATATTTTCCAGTTCAGTCTGCCGTCTAATGGATGGTTTTTGTGACCGTCCCAGGAGATGGATCCAAAGGCGTTGCGGACGTCCAGTAGCACCAGAGCTGGATGCTCCTCGTCCTCCACGTACCACTCCTGGTTTCCCTAGTCCAGGAGATAACCCTACTAATAGCATGTATTGTCGAAATGCCTCGTGTAAAACCGTATTGGTTTGGATGGAAAACTCCTTTATCTTCAATCTACTCCATAAGCCTATTGAAAATGGCTCTCTCCATGACCTTGGCCACTGTGTTCAATAAGCATAAGGTCTTACTTTTCTTTTAACACCTTCGTTGTTTCTTTTCGGAAACAGGACTGTGCATGATACTCTCCAACACAATGGAAAGGTGCCACTCTCCAGTTGTTTGTTGAACATTTGTAAAAACTGCCCGTGAATTTTCTTCATTAGCCCCTTTATTATAACCGCCGGTACACCATCCGGACCTGGACTGCTCACGTTACGTAATCTGCTGACAGCAGCCTGTATCTCATCTATTTTAAATCTGCGCATCTCAAAGTTTTCACGAGGCTGAATGATGACCTTTGGGCAAGGGAATATGGTTCTAAACGCACGTTCCGTCTTCTTTAGGGAGAAGGTAACCCTTCTCCCAAAAGAAGTTACGGAACGTTAATCTTCTGCCCAGCTTCTTGGTAACCAACTTGTACGCGAGTCCCCACGGGTTACTATCTAATTCAGCGCATAATTCCCTCCATTTGTGCTTCTTAGATTCTTTGATCATATAGTTAAGCTTTTTCATTTCCGTTGTCTTTCACTCGCACCAGGACTTCACCTGTTTGGCCCTTCCTAACAGATAGGATTTCAGGCAGATCGCCGTCAACTCCGTCTTTTACTTTTTTCAATATATCAGCAAAGCTTCGGCCCTGAGATTTTATCGCCACAGTTTTCCGGGAGGGGCCCGTGGTATAACATAGAAGTGATATACCTCTATGTGCTCCATCAAGATACATTTTAGTCACAACGTTTCCTCTTCTGCCTGCATACTCGGCCAGCTTCTTGACAATTATGCCAGTGTTATCTCCGACTGCACTCAGTACAGAATTATTATTAAGTTGGTAAACCTTACCCATGCCACTATTGAGATCTTGTATAACCTTCCTATTCTCCTGGTTGGAGTCAGTGACAATTACATAATTTTTTTTTACTTCATCAACAACGTTTTCTTCCAGCATTACAGTTGTTTGTGGCCTAAAAGCCAGTAATTGACCGGGCCTAAGATTTTTTTCAGCAACTAGTGCCTTGATGTTCGGATCCTCCTACAGATCCTACCGTGAAAGGGGCTGTCAATGGCTGCAAAGTCTATGATCGATGCCATGTCGCATGGTGTTGTATCAGGACCCTGCTTTAGCTCTTCCACGTGTCGGAATACCTCCCTTGGCCATCTCTTTGCGATGATTTCCTCCAGCTCGCTCTCATCCAGCTCCTTATCGATCAGACAGTTGGTATCTTCCTTCTTGTCTACCTTCGTAGTTTGAGTGCATTTGTCACATTTAAATTCAGCCGTAGCCCTGGTCTGGATTATCTTTTTGAATTCTGTAATTCTTTTGACAAGCCCAGTCAGCTCGCCCCTCACTTGTTTAACCTCTCTCTTAGTGTTTTTGTGTATGTTGTTATGCAAGGTTCCTGTAGCTAATTATCTGACTCGCTCTCCTCCGAGGTAGGCACTCTTCTGCGCTTCCTCTCCTCTCGAGGCCGTCTAACACTCCTCTCTGGATTTTATCTCGGATCCGCTCCCCACTAGCCGACGGCTCATTTCTTACTGCTTCTAAAACCACCATTTCGAATGACAGGTCAGGAGACTTGCACGGAGAGCGCCCAAGCGCCCTGTTTAGTTTAAAAGGGTCCATGCTGCCCGTAACGCAAAGAAAAGTGCTCTATCTCCCTCATGGGGCTCAAAAAATACCTCAATAATTGAAACCTACGTTGAAAATCCCTAGAATATGGTTATAATGTCTGTCAAAATAAGGGGGGCAGGGAAAAATGTATCCACCCAAATCCGGGGTCCAATTTTTCGGGGAAGGGTGGGTGGTCGGTTAGTCCGGGGGGAGGGGATCGGTATAGATCCCAGGGGAGATGGGTTTAGAGTGAATGGATGTAAAGCTACAAAAGGAACAATGATTCCCCTTATGTAACTCTCCAGCACTTAGAAAAAATTACACTACGTCTACTCGCGAAAATTTTTTAAGTCCAACTAAGCGAAAATTATTCTAAGTCCAACCACAGAGAAAAAATTTCAAACACATAGTTTACTGTTAATGTTCACTTGCATAGTCTTGTTGCACGACTTAGAATATTTTATAGTCTATTTCGCTTAGCACTAATAGTTTACAATGCTATTCTTATGGAAATAATCCCATAAAAAAAAAGCCGAAAAAAAAAAGGGTACAAATCGTTAACAAAAAATCATGAAACTTTAACACATCCAACACCAAATATCCACCGACAAATCCGAATCGACAAACTAATAAAATTCACCAAAAAAACCAGTAAAAAACACACCGAAAAGCGGAGCTAGCACAACACGTCCACATCGCACGAGATACATCACTCGACTGTGGTGGTTCATTACCTGATACCCGTAATGTATACTTATTTATAAAATTATACATTTTAACTTATCGTTGACTTAAATATTACTACGGTACAATTATTGCTAAAAAGAATAGTTACTTTTTCTTAAAAATATAATAATATCCAGTTTTCCAAACCAGATAGATGTTATAGGTCTTCAAATAACACCACACAACATTTCGGCTAAAGATAAAAATTTTATTAACCTTCAGTGATATTTTTGATAAATTGTCTCAAAAAACTTTATAAATCTTTCTATCAATTTATATAAACTACAATTAAAAGATTTTCATTTATGGAACATTATGACTCTGTTGATAAATATTTAATTAATGCTAATTAAGAAGAGAAAAACTGATTTAACTACATCCTGATCAACGTGTAAATAAATGTAAGCTTAAAATAATATTCAATATCGACTTTAAAATATAAAGTCTATTTAACACACACACACACAGCACACGTGCCCACGAACACACCCACATATATATGTATATATATCACACGTTTAAAAAAAAAATTTGGGAGTTATTTTTCATCCATTTGATGACTTCTGCCTGATAAGGAATGTTCTCGCAGGGAAATGAATTTGTTTAAAAATAAGGGACTAACATTCAATAGAGTTTTTATGTTTTTTAAAATTTAATAAATATACCCTTGTAGAAAATTCTAGTTATATACTTAAACGTCTAACCTCTATCTTAAACTTTTTCGGTGAATGGGGATATCTCTTTAATATATGTAAGGCCCTTTTTACCTTTCATGAAATATATTTTATTCAACTTAAATATATAGAGCATTATTAAGTCGTAGTAACGTAGGAATTAGAAGTTTGAATTATATAATTATATTTTAAGCTAAATTCACATTATTTATTTGGAATGTTTAAAATGACAAGAATCATTTTATAATTATGTAATAGATAAAAAATAAATACTTAAGCAAATCGAAAGGAAAAATAAACTTCTTTAACAAATATCCTTTAATAAAATAATTGTCTAAAGAGACAAGAGCTACTTTATAATGGTTTGTAAATTTTATTTATCAGTTAATATCCTATATTCCATTTCTCTAATGTTTCCATTTCTCTAATGATGGTGATGTTTTTTAACTGATCGATTTTTTTTTAGAGTTAGATGTAAAGTAAACAAATTTTAATAATTTTATGAGCATAATTTTATCTTTTAGTTTATTACTAATAACCGTTGGGATTTAGTCTGAAGTTAAAAATTGAAAATAGCCTAATTGACAATAGTCAACAGGGTTGCTGAATTGTAAGTGAATTTTTTTTGTTTCATGGGAATATACTATGGTATTTACACTAACAGTAACAATAACTATACTTACATATTTTGTTATTGAAGTGACACAAATTCTGCGTCTTTCTGCAAATTACGTTAGCGTACATAACATATATGTGGTTTAGTCATTCTGAGCCTAAATAAAAAAAACAAGTTCTATGTTCTAGGTAAATTTTTTTAATATTGGATAAATTATTTCCAGTTTGCTAATTCTTCGTTTCAGATGAGTGAACGCAAAAATGATTGTTCGATAAAAAAATACGTAGGCGTACGGTAAAAACACTAATGGCTTTTTATTAAGATATTTCGCATCTATTTTGACAAGGGTAAATAGAAAATATTAACAAAAACTGTAGCCAATCATTAAATAAAAATCTCCTTATAATTAGGGAAATCTGCCCACTGGACCCACCTGCGTTCATGAAATGCATGCTTCTGAGAATAATAATGACAAATAAAAATTAAAACCTGTTTAGTTTATAAAAATTACCAGTACATTGTAATTTCTTCAGAAATTGGTCGGTTTGGTCAAAACAAAACCCGAATACGAGTGATCTGAAGAAAACGAGTGTCAAAGTAGTCGGTCTACATCTTAAAAATAGTAGTTGTTGCTGGTTACCCTACTGACCTGGTTACCGTACTTCGTACGGATAAAATTGTAGTTTTCCCAGTTTTTAGCATTGCCCGAAAAACACCACTATGACAATATTTCATTTCTCTTTTTTAAATTATTTATTTATTTAATTTTAGTAATTTTTTTTAGTCAAGTTACTGGAGGCAGGTGCAGCCAGTGGTGTCGCATTTACAGTAACAACGCGCTCTGTCTTCCGATATTGTATTGGATGTTGGTTGAGTCCCTGCGCTATGCACCATTGAACCCCTTAAGAAATCGAAATCCAAAAACCCGAGATGGTTTTTAGAGATTTATCAGAAGAGTATTTGCAAACCCAAATCTCTGAATAAATAATTTATTATAGTCGAAAATGAGGAAAATTTACAATCATTGATCAAAGATTTTTCTTTTTCATCACCCCTTTGAAAGTCGAATTTTTTAAAAAATTAGAAATTTTTTTAGTTATTCACGTGCAGATTACACACTACAAAAATCAAGTTTATATCTTCATTTCTTTCCAAATATTGAAAAAATAAACAAATACATTACTCACTTGTAATCCTTTAAACTCTTGATTTCAAAAAAATCTCTTTTAATGTTCATCTACAAAATAAGAAAAAAATTTATACAAATTTTTGTCAATATTATCTTCAGAAATCTTTGCTGGGCGTTGATTATGAATCAGTCAGGGTATGTTTTATTTATATGTTTATTTATGTTATTATATTTATATGTTTTATGTATGTTTTTTTTTTTTATACTAGATCGTGGATACCGGTGTTCTTTGGTGGTTCTTTGTTCTTTGATACACATCATCCTCCCTCATTCATCCTCTGAAGTAATATCTTACGGTAGTTCCGGAGGCTAAAACATATAAAGAAAGGGTATGTTTTATAGATACAGATAACGATAATCTTGAAATGTGGATAAAGATTGTTTGAGATGTTTGTTTCTTTAAATTTACTTTTAGAAGAAAATATTATAACCTATAGACTCAGTGAAGTATAGTCATTCATCAATGTTCTTTATTTTATAAAATTTATCCCCAAAATTCTTTCTTTTCCGTCTCATTCAAAACATTTTAACTTCCTACTTTAAAAAACCAATCCAATTTTCTTATGTAAAGAACATTTCAACCCAATGTTTTTGTTTTGTTTTACAAATCTACATTCATATTCAGTTGTTATCGTAATTTTTTTTAAATAATTTCATCTAAATCTTTTTTTTTATTATCCAATCAGGTTTTTGAATTACAACCCTGGTGATCTGTGTTAGTAAAGCTCTATTGATATATTTTAATATAGAAATTAATATTTGAAAAAAATCAAAATCCATTTAAATCCTTTTATTCTTTTTATCTCGGGATTTCAAAAATCTAAACTTACTTTTTTTAGATATTGACATGCAGATTTTTTTTTGGGGGGGGGAGGGAGGTGGAAATGCATTTACGCACGGAGTGTCGGGCTAATGGAATTTCCAATAACCATCAGTAGACTACCTACTAAAACCAACCCCCTTCTACCAGGACTCGACCCGGAACCGTTTATCACATTACTTCAGGTCGAGTCCTCCTATACTAGCCTGAG
>JAAAKQ030518776.1:12255-39045 GCA_010016005.3 Zanna intricata | reverse complement strand
ACTGTTAAAGCCTACATCGGGTCATATTGACCCAAACAGTACATTAGTATAAACTACAAATATGTGACGAAAAATTAATATAAAAAGAAAGAAAAAATTGTATGTAAACTTTACATTTGGAGATACAAAGTCATAGAAACCAGAAACTTATATCATTAACGGGAGGAAAATTATAAGTAAATAAAAATGTGCGGGTCAATATGACCCGAACAGAACAGCAGGGTTAAAACAAAATTGTAATCCAATAAACATGTTAATTCAACAGAGAATAAATCGCTAGCAAAGAATAAATTACAAATGTTAATATTATACATGTAAGGACCCTCCTAAGTGGAGCTGTTATTATGCGTTTGTTCAATTAACTTATGCAGATTGTACTGAGAACTTATTACCACATACCCATATTGAAAAAGTTCCATAAGAAGGAACATACTCACTGAGGTTAATCATGAGTATTAACATATTTTCTTTTATTTTTGTAAGAAGTTATCCTAACAAAATTCTGATTCAAAAAATATATTTTTTTTTCTAAGACGTGATTTTTTTTTATAATTCTATTTCACAGGCCAGTTTTAAGCAAAAGGATTTTACATGAATTTTTATTGATTCAGAATTCATTTCTGTGAGGATAACTTTAAGAACAAAATTTGAAATGTTTTTACAAACTAATTTTTTTAATTTCTACCAAAGTATCCCACCTGTGCACAATAAAATTAATTTGAAGTTTTCTCTTTCGTATTCCTGAATAGATTTTTTTGTGGGAATATTATTTAATGATTATACCAGTAAGTCAGAAACTATTCAAGCGGTTGAAGTATTACCAGCATAGTACAGTGACCACCATTGAGGTACTGCCACTAACCATCTAATAGCTGTTAACATAGAAAAGGTTTTCAAGAATTTTATAATATTCAAATCTTTCTAGCAAATGTTTATTTTTGTAACTTTTAATATTGTTTGATAATTATTGTAGCATCTTCTGATTGGAAAGTAAACCACATTTTTCAAAGCAAAGGCAATTCAGTGACTTGCCTGATCAGAGCAGTCCCTCTGTGGGTTGATCATCCTCTTTCTTTTCCTTATGATTTCTTTCTCATACTAGTACACCATGGGGATTGGGTCAGCTGCTGGCATCCTCTGAAAGACAGCAGAGCAGCTACTTTATTTTATTTTATTGGAAAAGTGACTGAACGTGTATGGAGCATCCAAAGATTCTGTTTTGTATCCAGAAAAAGATTAGCAGAAAAAGCCAAATTAGTGGCTGGAATTCTTACTGAGTAAAATCTGATCAAAAAACTGAAGAATTACTAGAAACATATTTATCTGATCTTGTACTTATTAGTGCACATACTAATGCTATCTTTCCTGCCATCATGTTATTTTATTTTTCACAAGCATCAGTTTTCATTATGGTAAGACTTAAGCTAATCTTAGTACAAAAAAAATTAAGGAGAGATTAATTTATTTCAAACAAGTTGAAATGTTTTTTTGTAAAAATTGATAGTAATTTTATTTTCCAATACTTGATAATTTGTTTTCAAAGAGAATCTGTAAATACATAAATAAGTGTATAAATGAGAAGCTTAAACAATTTTCTTGTTGTCAACTAAAGGGTTTGGCAGAACCGACTAAACGATTAGGAGGGGTCAAAGCTTAGGTAATGGTGGGGGGATGGTCAGAAGCACATGGCCACCCACTGTTCTGTCTGTGATCCCATTTCAGTAGTGAACATGGTTTGGATCAGAGCATATCATGGCTTCGCCATGCCTGCATATTCTGAAAACAACCGATCTTTGACCACAATGCATGATGCTTTTTGGCGACAGTTCAACATTCCACATAACAATGCAACTCCTAATATGAACACATTTTGGCCATGAGTTAGGCAGTACGAGGAAACTTATAGCACACTAAGAAGAAGTTCATATGGCTGATTCAGGTCCATCAGAACTCCAGAAAATGTGCAGCTGGTGAGAAAGAGCAGCAATCGACCAATTACCAAAACTTTTGCTCAAAGGCATGTTGTTGCCTTGAAGATGTCAGTCGCAATTTGAGGAGAATTTTGCACATTGGTTTGAATTTTCAACCCTTTAAAATAATAATGTCTCAAGATTTGAGTCCAACAAACTATGCCAACTGCCAAAATCTGTGTGAGCAAATGCTTGCACAGATCACTCCTGAGGTAGCTTTCCTCAGTAGCAATGAAGCACATTTTCACCTCAATGGGGCTGTGAATAGGCAAAATTTCCGTTACTGAATTGAAAATAACTCCTAAATTATAAAAACTTGCTTCATTCTTCTAACTAAAGGTATGCCATATCATAATTTGGTGGAGTATCACAATTATAGGCCCATAATTCTTTGAGGAGAATGGCGTGATCATGAATTCTGAATGTTGCAAACTTTTCTACAGCCCAGAATGGAAGAGACTGTTGAAGAAGAGGGATGGGAAACTTGCGATCCAACGGATGGGCCTACAGCTTGCACAGCTCAAAATTCACTCAATGTTTTGAAAGAAATTTTTCCTAGATGTCTGGCCTCTTGAGGGTAGTGTAGGATGGCATGCATGGTCACTTGTGATTTGGGCATTTGTGATTTCTTTGTTAAGGGGCTATCTGAAGAAAAAGGTTTTAAACATTGCTCTCACACCCTACTAGAGCTAAAAAAAATACTTAATTAACCTGAGCGCTGACAACCCGAGCAACATCAGATGATTAAAATTTCTAAACAACATAAATTTTAATATCAAAATAAATAAAACTGCAAACACATTAAAGCTGATTTTCATATTTCTTATTTGACTATACATGAGTAAAATATATCACTTACCCATAACGCTGCAAACAGTGTTAAACCAATCATAACAAATACCAAAACTGTAGCAATAATTCTTGTTTCTGCAAACATCCTCTTTATTTGGTTGACAGGGCCCATTAAGAAACAGGTACTAAAACAAAATTTGCCAGCATATTTTAAGAAAAATATTAAGTGATTTTCTAACATTACAAATATTGATTTTAAATTAGAATATTATAGTTTTTTTTTTAACAAATTACATGACAATGTCTAATAATTATAAAAATATTAAATACTTTTTTTAAAAGTTTTACTAAATTGGTACTCAAATAAAATTTTATAGATTGTAATATCACACAATGAAATCAAGATCCAGTGAATACTGCATATGCCCAAATTGGATCAATTACTATACTTTTCCTTCTAGAGCTGTACTGCTATCTAGACGAGAAAGTAAAAGAGAACTGGATAGAAACAGTATAATAAAACAGTAGGAAAAATAGTTTTAACACTGCTTTAAATTAAAAGCAAAAATTAGTAACCCAGTTAAGTTTTATTATAATCTAGATCTAAAATATATATATATATATTTGTCAGTCTCCATGGCGCAAGTGGCAGCCACCACAAGTAAATGTTGTTTAGAATTTCAGGAGAAGTAAATAATCACAATCATGCATTGCGAATGAATTAAGTGATATATAATAAAATAGATAGGTAAATAAAAAATAAATATCACTGAGAGTAAATAAAAGCAGTTATATGGAAAACAAAAATTTAAAAACACACAACTTGAGAATAAAATTTTATTTTCTAAATATATTATATCACTAAAAGTTTCAAATGATTACACTCACCGCGTGATACCCAAAATATCAAGATATGCATGAAAATAACAAAAAAAGATATTAAACAATGAAATAACTTTGAAAATCAGAAGTAAATAAAAAAAATCAACTTCTAAAAGAATTTTGAAAGCACTTTAAAACATTATAAAAAAGCATTATACTATTTATTACAAGATGCTCAATTTTTCAATCAATACTAATATTTTTCTCCCTCTACGAATCATGATGTTGGTGAGGGGGCTTGCGTGCTCAGTGATACAGAGTAGCTGGACCAAAGATGTAACCATATCAGAGAGGTATCTGTTGAAAGTCAGACTAAAGAATGATTCCTGAAAGAGGGTAGCAGCTCTTCTAGTAGTTGTTAAAGGCGTAGATCAAAAGGCCTTAAACGGCCATGGCAACATCATTCAATCTTTTGTGCAGCTGAAAGCAATGAAAAACTACAGCTGTTTTTTCGAAGCAAATGTGGCTCTCAGCATTTTCATAAAACAAAGATAGAGGTACCTTCCTTAGTAAAAACTTTTGGAGGTAAACTAGTCCCCTGATCGGATTTCTGGGTGGGGACTACTAAGGAAGAGGTCACCCCTCTTCTGGTGGAAGATAGAATGTTAGAAGCTTCCATACTTCTGGAATGTCCACACTTCTTGTGGGGCGTGGAATGTTAGAAGTCTAAAAAAGGTTAGTACATTAGAAAATTTAAAGAGGGAGATGGATAGGTTAAATGTAGATGTAGGAATTAACGAGGTTTGATGAGAAGAGGAAAACAATTTTTGGTCAGGTGATTTTAGAATAATTAACTCAGTGTCAGATAAAGGGCAGGCAGGAGTAGGTTTCATAACGAACAAGAAGATAGGGAGGGATAAAATCAAAACCTAAGTTGACGATTGTTAACATCTATATGCCTACAAGTGCCCAAGATGATGATGATGTGCAGTGGGTAGAAGAAATTGACAAAGCAATTAAACACATAAAGCGGGCAGAAAATTTAATAATAGTTGGCGACTGTAATGCAAGCATCGGAAAAGGCAAGGAAGAAAATATTATGAATGAATATGGGCTGGGAAAAAGGAATCAAAGAGGGGACCCAATTGAGTTTTGCACGAAGTACAATTTAGTAATTGCCAACACCCAATTTAAAAATCTTAATAGAAGAATATACACATGGAAAAAACTTGGTGATACTGCAAGGTATCAGATAGGTTACATCATGGTAAAACAAAGATTTAGAAATCAACTCCTCGATTGCAAAGCAGATCCTGCATCAAATATTGATAGCAACCAAAATTTACTGATAATGAAATGTAGATTGGGGTTTAAAAACTTGAAGAGGTGTCAAATGTAACGTTGGAATTTAGAGAAGCTTGAGAAAGAGGAGGTAAAAAATAATTTTGAGGACATCACAAGAGATCTGAGTATAAACGATACGGTTGAAAATATAGAAGTACGGGAGAAATTTTAAATAGGAAATTCTTAAATCAGCAGAAGCAAACTTAGACTGAACAAAGAGAAGCAGTTGAAAACATTGGATATCAAAGGATGCATTGCAGCTGATGGATGAACATAGAAAGTAAAGAATGCTAGTAATGAAGAAGGTAAAAGGAACTATAGATAGTTAAGAAATACTACAAAAAAGAAGTTCAAATTAGCAAAAGAAGAGTAGATTAAAGAAAAGTGTTCAGAAGTGGAAAGAGAAATGATCATTGGTAAAATAGAGGAAGCAAACAGGAAAGTAAAGGAGAATTTTGAGATACATGAATTAAAAGCCAATAATGTGTTAAATAAAAATGGTATACTGATTTATAATATAAAAGAAAACATTGATAGGTGGGTGTAATATATCGAAGAGTTATACAGAGGAAATGAATTAAAAACTGGTGTTATAGAGGAACTTGAAGAGGAATAAAAGGGAGATACAATACTGAGATCTGAATTTAATAGAGTATTAGAAGATTTGAATGGCAGAAAGGCTCCTGGGATAGAAGGTATACCAGCAGAATTACTGCGCATTGCAGGTGAGGAAGCAACACATAGATTATACAAAGTTATGTGTAATATTTATGAAAAAGGGGGGGAAGTTCCGGCAGACTTCAAAAAGAGTATCATTGTCATGATTCCAAATAAGCTGGAGCAGATAAAATGTGAATACAGAAAAATTAGTTAACTACTCATGCATAAGAAATCTTAACTAGAATTCTGTAGAATTGAGAGGAGAGTGGAAGAAGTGTTAGGAGAAAACTAATTTGGCTTCTGGAAAAGTATAGGGACAAGAGAAGCAATTTTAGCACTCAGATTAATAGCAGAAGGTAGATTAAAGAAAAATAAACCAACATACATGACATTTATAGACATAGAAAAGACATTTGATAATGTAGATGGGAATAAAATGTTCAGCATTTAAAAAAATTTAGAGTTCAAGTATTGAGATTGAAGAACAATTGCTAACATTTACAGGAATCAAACTACAACAGTAATAACTGAAGAACAAAAGAAAAAGGAGTAGTAAAAAAGGGAGTCCAACATCCTTATCCCGCTTACTTTTTAATCTTGACGTCGAACTAGCAGTTAATAAAATTATAGAACAATTTAAATTAACAGTGCAAGGTGAAAAAATAAAGATGCTATGGTATGCTGTTAATATAATAATTCTTTGCAGAGAGTAAAAAAGATTTAGAAGAAACATTGAATGGCATGGTTGAAGTCCTATGCAAGAACTACCTCATGAAAATAATCAAGAACGAAACGAAAGTAATGAACTGTAATAAAAATAATGTAGATGCACCACTAAATGTAAAAATAGGAAGAGAAAAGATTACGGAAGTAGAAGGATTCTGTTATTTAGGAAGTAAAATTACTAAAGTTGGACAATGCAGGAGAGATATAATATGCCGAACAGCACAGGTGAAACGAGCTTTCAGACAGAAATATCATAACTTTATAATTTGTTTAAATCAAAAATTAATTTAAATATCAGGAAAACATTTCCGAAAGTATATGTTTGGAACGTAGCTTTACATGGAAGTGAACTTGGATGATCGGAGTACCTGACAAGAAAAGGTTAGAAGCTTTTGAAATGTAGTGCTACAGGAGAATGTGCTATTCAATTCACAACTGCGTGAACAATCATGATAGTTCTACATCTACACTCCAAACTGTTTATTCAATGTGTATGAATAATGCTGACTGAGGGAAATTGTTTTTCAGGACAAGATTTGCCTGATTTAATCAAGGTGACATCCTCCCTTTTAACAGGGAAGCTTTCAGACCACCTACATTAATGTAATTTTGACTGCAGACACCAGAAGTTCTGTAAGATGGAAACCCTTTCAAATTTTAGCATGATGCATTCTAGTCCTTTTCAGAGTGGTCAATAGAAAGCCCCTCATCCAGCATTCAGCCTGGATGTTTTGGCTTCTTTCAAAGTTCAGTTTACTTTTCTTTCCCAGCTCCAAATGTCAGAAGTTGAGAGAGCTCTGTGACAAGGACATTTTGGGAGACTGCTACATAACTGTAATCAAAACATTTGGTCTGGATCATTCCATCCTTGATAGGGCAACTCTTACAAGTTGTGCAAATGTTCACTTTCCACCATGTAGCAACAAAATTTGCAAGGAAATAATTGCTATTGATATCTCAATCGTCAGCTCAGCAGAACTTGTGGTAGCCAACAAGAATATCAAATGTAAAAGGCGTTTTGGTCTAGTTGGTGTTTCCCAGAAGGCAGTACAACTTGTATGGCATGTAGAGCTCCATAGTATTATAGTTGATGCTTTCAATACACATCATCATTCAGGAATGGATTCTGGAAAATCAGGATTCAGGAATGAGTCCTGGAAAACTGCCCAGCTAATTTGCCTCAGGAAGGAGGTGAGGAAAGGTTGCAAGCTAACATTTTTTTGGCTAATTTAATTGCTGGCCTCCCGGAGGGCACATTGGGCTCAAGGCATTTGTGAATGATCCCAACTGTTATTATGTTCAACATTATTATTTTCAATAGTATACCTTGGAAGAACTGTAGGGGGTCATTAAAAAAAGTGACATCAGTCCACACCTGAGGAGGCCTATCCAGTATTATCTCTCTGAAAGGTCAGTAACAGACAGTCTCCCTGAGGGAAGGTGTAGATGAAGATGAGTCATGGTGTTTCTAGACCCAACATTATGGAACATTGCTTATGACGAAGTTCTGTCTGATCATACTTCCCAAAGAGGCATCCTTGACCAGGGTTAGCAATGACTTGACTCTAATCATGACACAGTGATTCATCCAAATTGGGATGAATAGTGATAGGGCACTGGCAACAAGGTGATAAATAGAATTCTTTCATGCTTGCAGAATATCTGGCTGCAGCTTTTGCCTGAGAAGACATAAATAGTTGTGTTTCAGGCAGGCGGAAACTCATTCAATCCAATCTCTATTAGAATTGAGACCTGAACGTCCTCTCTTGCAATACCTAGGGGTCTAGTTAGGAAAAAACCCCGTGTTTCTGAAGCACTTGACTGAAGGGTTTCAGAAAAAACAGCAGTCACCTTTGCTCAGATAATGACCAACCTTGGAGAGGTCCCTGTGCTCAGAATGAAGGGTATTATCACAGGTGATGCTCTTTAACAATAGAGTGGTTGCACAGATTATTATTGTAATCCATACATTTTGTTTTAATCACCATGAGCAGTTGGCAGTACGCATAACCTTAAGCAGTGATCTACCTTTCTGTCACTACCCACCTGATGTGTCAGTGCAGTTTTAGTGTTTTTGCTGACATAGTGTCAGATTCAGGAATGCTTATGGGGTAGCTCAAAATATTGGGACAGAAGAAAGTGCTCCAGTAAAAGAGCAAAGTTCTCAATCTCATCTTGAAAAGATGTGAATTCTATACTAGTAGGCAAATTAAGTCAGAACCAACTTGCAGGTATTTAGAACCCCAGGTGGCACCTACATCACAAATATTACATTTCAATATTACACCTGTTTTTCATAAGCCTGAACCACAAGGTGATGCTAAGAGTGTGAAAACCTCTATTCAGTGGTTTCTTTGCCTGACTGCTTCTGTAATGATACAGTAAATTGTAGAATGCACAAACATGTACATTGAGAAAATAAAGAACAAATATGCAAGGGAAAGGGATGCAAAACCTTCTGAGGTGGAGATAAAGTCTCTGTTGGATATGTTGTATCTTATTAGGGTTTTGAAGTCCAGCCAATGACATTTTTTGATTTGTGGAACAACAGCTATAAAACTGGATGTGAGGCAATATGTCACTATAAGTGAGCAAGCATCGGTTTAGATTTTTAATACATTGTCTGAGACTGGATGATATAAGTGAGACAAGATGACATAAGAGGACAATGCTGAGCACAGGGCAAGCTAGCTGCTGTGAGATAAGTGTTTGAAAAATTTTATTAAATTTTGAGAAGTCATTCAGGCCTACTGATTATTTGATCATAGGCGAACAGCTTGTAGTTTTTCACGGCAGGTGTCCTTTCTGGCACTACATGCCAAAAAAGCTGGCAAAAATTTGATTAAAGGTCTATGCTATAGATCTGCATCTAACTTTTATACCACTAAGTTAGAAGTATATGTGGGCAAACAGTCACAGGGTCCTTTTCAAGAGAGCACTGCAACAAAAGATCTTGTATATCACCTTGTAGAACCAGTTATCGGCTCACGCAGGATCATAACAGCTGACAATTTCTATTCCTCAGTTCCTTTAGCTTAGATGCTCTTAGAAGAGAAATCGCTGTTGTATGTATGAACTTTGAAACAAAACAAGCCTGAGAAGATTCCTGCATGATAAAGATAGGGAGCCCAAATCAAGCCTTTCTGGATTCCAAAAAACCATGTATGGTTTTTTATCCATGGTTAAATCCATGGTGTGGTTTTAACCATGTCTTGTACCTTATGTACCACAGAAAAAAAGGGCAGTTTTTGCAATATCAACCATGCATTATATCAATGCCCTCAATGCTGATAGACAAGAAAACATGAATTATAACTACATACAATAATATAAAGCATGGAGTCGATATTTTGAATAAATATGTAGTAATTATGTGTCAAGAAACTCCCACAGATGCCGAATGACATTATTTTTCACAAAATGTAGCAGAAATAAATGTTCTAAACATTTTTAGAGCAAATAAAATCTACTGATGTCAGTCACAAAGAGTTTCTGCTGGATTTAGCTTTTGACTGTCAGTGATACACTGGCATATAACCTTGGAATCTATATAAAAAATCAAATGCTGATGTAAACTTTTGCTTGGAATTGAAGAAGCTCCACCAACTCTACCACAAACTGCAGGCTTGGGAAAGTTTTACAAGCTTGTAAAAAATCGACCAGGAAAACATGCAGGAAATGCAATAATTGTTTTTTCTGGAGCACCAACAAAAGATGTGTATAAATTGTTTCTAGTAAAAATTCTTCCAAATAAGTTATCAGATATTTTTATGATGATAAAGAGTTTTTTTTCACTTATTTTATGTTCTAAATGTGAAATACATATTATTATTATATTGTGTTCTATATATGAAATAGATCTTGGAGTTTTCAAGTAAGTTTATTTTGTAAATACCGTAAGTTTTGGTTTTTGGTAATAATTATAATATTTTCAACATAAATATTTTGAACTTAAATAAATTATGATAGCAAAGTATTTTTTGTCGGAGATTTTTATTTTTATAGTAAATATTTAATAGAGTTATTTGTCACTTTATGTTCTGAATATGTAATAGGTACAATTTTTTTTTGTGTTCTAAATATGTAACCTATTTTGGAGTTTTCAACCAAATTTGTTTTATAAATATCATTATTTTTATTTTTTAGTAAATTTTAATACTTCCAATTATTATGACAGCAAAGTGTTTTCAGATCATAGATCTGTATTTTTATTGTAAATATATAAAAAAATGTTTGTCTTTACTTTATGTTCTAAATATGTATTATTTTGTGTTCTTAATATTTAATAGATTCTGGAGTTTAAACGTACGTAGTGTTTTCTAAACACTATAAGTTTTGTTTTTTGCTAATAATAATCATTTTCAATATAAATACTTGAAAGTTATATTAAAATTTGTGTATTACTTTGTTCTACATAACCTCTACTCTGATAAAATTTATTTTAAACAAATTTATGACTAAAATAAATCCTCAAGTATTGCAATAGTACTCCGTGCGCCCAACTGCGTACTGCTGAAATGCATGACCACTGTAAAAAGTGTAAAGTGAAAAGTGTTGTATAATGCATCAACCTGGTCTGTCAAACTTGAAAGGGAAAGCTCAGACAATACAGAACCGGGTGAACCTAATGGTGTTTCCCAATGAGTATGCTGTGTCTTCAGGGCAATTTAGGATGATGCTGTCAGCGTATTGGCTGCCCTTGCATTCCAGGACATCTTCATTCATAAGAGGTAAGCAATATACTAAGGGGTAAGCAAGCTGGAGATGGATGCACTGTTTCTTTGAACCTGGCAGGAGAGATGAGATCAGTCAACAAAGGTTAGGTGGACCCATAGACTAATCCTCCAGAGATCCAGCAAGAACTGGGGTACAAGCCGACTCATTTCTTGACTAGTCATGATTGCTTCAAAACATACTAGTGCACATGGACACTGAGATTTAACGAGTGCAATTATTGTAGAAAGGAAGACCCTGCAGAGCACAGTATGTTTGAATGCATCAAAGATTCCTGCAATAAAGGAAAGTATGAGAGTATTCAGCATGCTAACTCTAAAAAACTGCAGCATAGAGATTATGCTGCAAAACGAACAGCCTTAATACATTATGCAGTGTTGAGGATGTTAGTGTCAGTTATTTGGACAAAGATGGCAGAAGAAATACAGACATGTAAACCCCTGACTTTTCCTTGGGTTTGAATCTATAATTAAAGCAGGTACTGCTGCAAGAACATAAAAAACAATTAATTAAAAATAATAAATTCACTTTATTGTTGTACTCAACTTTTTCCCATGATAAAATTCATTTCAAATCTATGTAAATGGTAATAATACAAGGATCTTTCAATAATTAAACATAAATACTTGTGCAGGCAAAACAGTTGATAAGAATTATGATACTTTCAAAATAATAAATTGATAGTCCTGCAATGATTTTTTATCAGCTGTTTCAGTAAAATTGTGTTTTTATAATCTCAGAATAAGATCTTGTGATGATGAGTTCTCTTGATATTAACTAATAAGTTGAACAGTATCCAGTGATTTATTTTTTGCTTTCCGAAGTTGAAAAACCAATTAAAATTTACTCTTGTACAACCACACAATATGGACAAAGTTATATGACCTGCAGAAATCTTTAAAAGTGGGTAGAAATATTTAAAAACAATTGGAGAGCACTGTACTGGAAGTTCACTTCATGTTTTAGCTCCAGCACTTGAAAATCGCACAGATTCTATCACTTAAGAAGAACTATGTATTACAGCTGAAAAATTATAAGTAAGTTTCAATACAATTTATAACACTATCACCAATAAAGTCAGATACCATAAAACAAGCGCAAGATGGGTTTCAAAAGCACTGAGAGATTACTATAAAAAGACAAGACTTCTCATTTGCAGAAAAATATCAGCAGGAAGGTTTCTGCATAGTATTCTAACCTGTTGTTAAGATTCATGTTTTCTATCCTTTTATTAATTGTAAATAAATAAACTAACTGTCTCTTCTTATTCATGTAAAAGTATATAAAGTTGTTATATTCAGTAGGTCTAGTTCACCAGTTGACATTTATAATATTACTATTAATTACTGAATTGTTCAATCTAACTTCACACTTAATACATTCATCATCTAAACTATCATCAATGAAGTATTATTCATTTTAAAATATAAAACTTAAACCAAATATGAAACATGTAACGATCATTATAATATATTAAACTTATATTTAAACAGATTGAACAATGACTTTATTTATTTTGATTTTGAACCAGCAAACTTATAATATAGAATAATGACACCTACTAAGGTACTGAACCAAAGCGGTTCATTATATGACACCTGTGATGAGACATGAATTTAGCATAAGGAACCGGAATCAAAGACAGACATGGATTGGAAGCACATCAGTTCATCTGTCAAGAAAAAATTCTAGGCCTGAAAATCAGCAGGAAAGATCATGATGACAATGTTTAAGGATGAAAAAGGTCTGGTTTTTGTTGTTTTTCTAGAAAATTAGTGAGCAATTAACAGTGCACCCTACTGTGACTTGCTTACAAAAAAAGTGAAGATAACAGTGTTAAAAAATACCCTGGATATCAGCACAAAAGCCCATTCTAATTCATGATATAATCCCTGGCCTCATACAGCTCAGCTATCTTGAGAAAACATAAAAAAAATTACAGTGAGTACAACTACTTCAACCGCCATATATCCTGGCTTTTCCCCATCAGATTTCCACTTGTTTGATCCACTCAAGGTACTACATGGTAAAAAGTTTAAGGGCAATGATAATGTCAAACAAAATATGGTAAATTGGCTCTTACATAAATGCAAAGATATTTTTGTCTGTTACAATCAACAGATGATTCAGAGATGGCACAATGGTATTAATGTTGCTGGAGGTTATGCGTTTTTTTCTTTTTCATGGGCACACAACAAAGTGTCATCATCAGCACTCGGACATGATACTTTTTCATTAAACAAATAAATATTAAAAATTAACTTATAAACTAAACAACAGTATTATAAAAATAACATTAAAAATGTAAGTTAAAAGAATAAAATTATAATCTGGCAAATGCCAAATGGCATAAATAGATGAAAAAAGGTATGAATAAATTTTTAAATCCAAATGAATAGCTTTAAAAAATCATAAGACATTTGATAACATTGATATAATTTGTCTAAAATATTTGAGATGTTAGCCCCTAGTTTACACTTCCAACACAATGCCAAATAACACACACAGTGTATAAGGCTGTAGTGTATCGTTAGTTGACAGTCACAGCAAACACATATGATTACATTGATATGACTCAGATCATATGCATAAGTGAGACTTGTGTGCCTTATTTGCTAACAGCAAATAACAACCTCCTCTCAACAGTTATTCCTGTATGAAGAGTTAACAGTAACTCATTAACTGGTCTGACCAAAACTCTTACAATGGAAGCAGTATCTGAGGTTTGGTATATATGGTTGCACGCAAACAGAAAAGTAAACAATCTTTACTCAGTCTTCAAATTTATTCAATCTTTATTCTTCAATCTATATAAAGATTTATTCAATCTTTATTCAAACTGGAAAAAGTCAGAAACAGCCATGATGTTGGTACATCAACACCAATCTCCCTTCAACACTGCTCTATATGGTGTTTCTAAGTTAATCATAAACAAAAAAAAAAGAAGAAGATGAATTATATGTATTACTTCACTTTTTCTCAATCTAAAAGAAAAGACAAATTAACTAAACTTTTATTAGAACTACAATTTTTTCCTGTTTTGCACTGAGATTAATTGATCATTAAAATATTTTAATTTTTTTTTAAATTGAATTGTTTAAAAATTATACTTTAAAAGAAATGAATATGAAAGCGGTATAATTTAATTTACTTTCACTTACCTAAGCATAGAAATGATATTTCCAAGTGTGTAAAAGAGAGCAAAATGTGTCATAGGCTTACCAAGAAACAACGATAAAGATCCCAAGAAAGACACAAATATACCAAGAATAAAACATAATATAAAAGCTTTTAGTCTTGTTGACCAACTTAGACTGTTTTCTGAAATAAAACCCTGAAAAATAAAATTATAATAATTACAAATAAAAAGTTTTTTTAATGGTGGAACTATATGCCTAAAATTTTCTTATTTATAATCAAGGAGTGAGAAAAATTGGAATTCAAAGAATTCAATGAATATTTTGAGCTGGTATTTGTAATTTAGAAATTTTAATATTATTTAACATCACAAAACGCCATATAGTCAAAATGAAATGTTTATGTAATGGATTTTCTGCACATTTATAATGTGTCATTTTATTCTCAGTTGATACATAAATCTTTCACCTTTTTTTTTTTTTTAGAAAATAGCAAGCATGCAATCTGAAAATATTTTACTAATATTTACTATCAATAAATAATATATAACCATAATATTATTATCATATAGCATTAACAATAATAATAATCTAAGTGTATTTGTAGTTATATTTATGGGGGGAAGTGTATTAGATGAAATGAACCTAGATTAATTATTGTTGACAGGAGAGATAAGAGACAAACTGAAATATTTAACTATATTTACAAATAATGTTTCATCCCTCTATTCTTGTACACTGCATCATTTTTTATAACATTTTTAAACAAGGATTTAATCTTTAAGATTTCAATTTTATTTTACACTTAAGCATGTTACAACTTATAATACAGCAGCTGCTTTTATTAAATTGAAAATTAGAAATAACTTTTTTTTGTAATTTTAGAAAGGCATCATAAATCATAAAAAATATAATGAATTGAGTTACCATAAAAAATTTTGATGTAATTTTTAATAGAATCATCAATGTAATAATTTAATGTACCACCAAGTTCATGACATAAAACTTTTAAACAATTTGATTATGTAAATGAAATTTGATCACAGAAACCTTTTAGTACAAAATGTTTTGGTTTATAAAATTCAGAGCATTTTTTTTTTTTTTAAACAAGGTGGAGAATTCTCATTTATGGGCCCTGAAGCAGAAAGATCTTACAAGGAAAGCTAGAAGATCCCTTCTAGGTTAAATGTAACATTATCCAGTAGTCCTTCACCAACAAAACCTGACCAACACATTACTTGCTCATAATATACTTCTTTTTTTTTTTCTTCAAAGGCAAAAAACATCTTCACATTATCATCGCCCGGAATAAAATTAATGATAAAAAACTAAAACTAAAAACTACTTTTATTAAAAAACTTACAACTAATATCACAGATGAAATTAAAATGTTAACTAAAACTAGATTAAAATTTAAAAATGGTAAAGAAAAGTTAAAACTAATATCACAGTCAAAATACTAAAACTTAAAACTAATACACAGTAAACCTTAGAACAAATATCAAACATTTTCTTTTAAAAATCTGTAAGGGTTGTAAAAGGCCAACTAACAGATTAAAACTTATACTATATCACATGAAAAACTAAAAACTACTACTAGAATTAAGATAAAATAATACCTAAAACTTAAAATTAAAAATAAAAAAAAGGGGGAAGAAAAAACAAAACTGCACTAAAACTTAAAACTAATATCACATAAATCTATAAAATGTACAAATAAATACGACATAAAATATTCAACACAATCCGTGAGGGGTGTAAAGGGCCTCCCCATGGATTTCAAACATAAATTACGAATACATATGTATTAAATATGATTAAACATATGTATACATCGTAGGGATGCGAGTACTCGATCCACCAGTTGTTTATCGTTGCCCAGGATGCAGCAAAAATTACTAGGCAGTTTAAATTTGCGATGTAAGGCCGCATAACATATGCAGTCTATCAAGATATGATGCACCGTTAAGCGGCAGTCGCATCTTACGCATAGCGGTGCATTCTCTCTTGACATCAAGTATCCATGAGTGGCTCTCATATGTCCTATCCACAATCGACTGAGGACCACTTCCTTATGACAAATATTTCCGTTTGAGGAGTCCCATTGCAACACAGTATCTTTAATATGTCGAAGTTTATTATCAACTGTGGCCGTCCAATCGTCTTGCCACTTTGCATGAAGAGTGTGTTTTATGTGGTTAATAAAGTCGCATGTAGTAACATGTGTAGTGAAAGATGGCTGACTACATGCGTCTTTAGCTGCAGAATTGGCACGTTCATTTCCAGAATCCCCACATGGCTAGGGATCCAGCAAAAACTAACTTGTGTGTTGCGATGGTTCAACTCGGCGTTATATATATATCTATGGCAATAGGATGTCTGAAATAAAAGTTTTCTAGGACCCAGAGAGCACTTTAAGAGTCACTAAAAATAAGGATGTTGCGGTACATAGGGTTAATGATATTCAGAGCCTTATTTATTGCATATAGCTCAGCAGCAAAAATACTTGTGAAACTGGGTAGGCCAAACATCTATGTTCTATTATTGACTACGAACGCGCAACCAACTGTACCATTCTGTTTTGATCCATCTGTGTATATTACTATGTCAGGGTTTATA
Organism: Zanna intricata; assembly: GCA_010016005.3. Lineage (NCBI taxonomy): Eukaryota > Metazoa > Arthropoda > Insecta > Hemiptera > Fulgoridae > Zanna > Zanna intricata. The sequence goes on along the minus strand of JAAAKQ030518776.1, from coordinate 22,241 downwards.
TTGTAAACAATATGATGAAAACATTTCTGAAAGAAGATAGGTGGTGTTGATTGCTTCTTGTACACAGTAAGATCAAAAATAAAATTTATACCACCGATTCTCCACGGAGGATATGGACATTGATACACGGGAAAAATGGAAGGTGTATCAACGTTTAAAATATTTAATAACCGTCTGGCATGTACACCCATAGGTGCAGTATAACGTGGGTGGTCTTCATATCTTTGAAGATTCAGATTCGAAAAAACTGTGGTAAAAGCCGGGTGATTCTGTTGCCCTTTAAGACGGGACCAATAAGATGATACAAGTCTATCCCAAAGTTTCGGTTCACCGCACTTGACAAGTATGCTAGCGACAGGGCTTGATCTAAAAGCGCCTGTAGCAAGATGAAGAAAAGAATGGTGTACGGCATCTAACATCTTCAAAATGTTATTCTGCCGAGAAGAGTAGGCGATACAGTCATAATCTAAGCGGGAACGAACTAAGAAATAATAAAAATGCAACATACTTGATCCATCGGCACCCCAATTTGTATTGGGGTAGCATATCTAGCAGTTTGGAACATTTTGATTTTAATTGTTTGACGTGATTGACCCACGTAAGATGGCTATCAAAAACTAAACCTAGAAACCTGATGTCAGGAGAAACAGCAATCTTCTCTCTGTTTAGAAATACTTTGCGGAATGGAAGGGTCCCGGAGCTGAGAGAAGACTACACATTTAGTTTTCTTGGGAGAAAAGGTGAAGCCGGTAACTCTGAACCAAGGTTCAAGGCGAGATATTGTGTTCTGTAGTAATCTCTTTGCTGTGGCTGTTGAACAGGATGGAATGTATATGGCCAAATCATCAACATATAAAGAATATACACGATACAGTGGCCACACATTCAGTAATACTGTTGATGGCTATGGCAAACAATGTGGCAGTTAATACACTTCCTTCAGGTACACCATTCTCTAAGACTACACTATCTGATAAGGACTCTCCAACATGAACACGAGAACTTTGGTCATTTAAGAAACCCCTGATAAATGCAAGCATACACCCTGTGACACCCCATTCTTTAAGGGTGTTAAGAATGCCCCTTCGCCAGGCCATGTTGTACGCCTTGATGATATCAAAAAAGACAGCGACGAGGCATTGGTAGAGGAGGAAGGTGTTTTGGATAGCTGCTTCCAGTGACACTAAGTGGTAAATGGAAGAACGTCCTTGACAGAAACAGCATTGTTCTGGCAAGTTACTTGACACTGCTGAAGGTGACGTAATGAGTTCTCCTTCATGAATGAGTCCGAAAATGGATTGTGTTCGTGTTCCAAGATTGTATTGATCTTTTTCCATACAGCAGACGAGGAAGTAGTACGTGAGATGGTATCCACGTATTTCCTCCATGACTTCCTCCTACAGTCTAAGAATACCCGACGACATTCCGCTCTAGCTTTGCAATATAAATCGAGATGTTCACTCGTTGGTCTGCGACTGAACTTACGCAGCGCTTGCCTTCGCTTCCTAATGGCGTGTTGACAATCATCATTTCACCATGGAACGGAAGGACGTCTAGGGTTTCCCGATGTTTGTGGGATATATTTACTAGGGTTATCAAGTATGAGAGACATAAAGGAGGAAAGTTCATCAAGGGCATCTGCATCATCATCATCATCATACTGCGATGGGAAGGCATTGTGACAACCATTCCAATCTGCCTTTTCGACAATCCATCTCGGTGGTATTTTGTTCACCATACGTTCGACCTCAAAGCCTATAATGATTGGCCTGTGGTTGCTACCATGAAAATAGTCAGAAGCAGACCATTTAAGGCGAGGGAACAAATTCAGTGAGCAGAAGGAAAGTTCAATGCTTGAAGGTGTTCCTGTCGATGATGACATGAATGTATGTGACCCATAATTCAGTAGACAAAGGTCCAAGTCTTGTCTCACTCTATTTATCATATTTCCTCAAGCGGAGCACAGATTTGAGCCCCAGGAAATATTGTGGGCATTGAAGTCACCTACTATTAACGCCAGCGATGGTATTTGGGCGAGGAGATTTGATATTTCTAGAGTACCGAAATCAGAGTTAGGCAAGAGATACAGATTGCAAATATGCAATTTAAACAGGATGATGATTGTTACAGCAATAGCAGGAATAGGTATAACCAGTGGTATTCTTCTAGCTGTGACCTCAATTTGCATGAAAATAGCTACACCACCACTGTCTCTGCTACCTAACACGCAGTTGTATCTCTCACTGACAGCCTCTGAGTGCAACCACATCTTTTTACAATAGATGTGTTTCTTGGAAACACATGATTAACGATTCATGTGCGTGCATCAATACTATAACATTTTCAATGCAGGACCGAAAACCTCTAACATTTCACTGAATGATGTTCATAAATAAAAGGCAGTTAAATGAAGGAGTAGAGATAAATATCTGAAAGAGTCAGGTATAGGTGATCCGGTTTTTCTTTTTCAAATTTTTGATTTTGAGGAAATTGGATGCCCTGGAATCGGGTGGTTCCTCACCATATCCTCCTGTATTCGTGGTGTTGGAGGTGGAGATTTAAATAGCTGGGAAGATGACACCCCAGAGGAGGTTGTTGTATGTGCTGTTGTAGCTTATTTGGTGGCTTACCACCTGGTGTAATTACTCCTGCCCAAGTAGGTAATCCTTTGGAAACAGGAGCTTTGAGAGGGATCCCAATGGTGGGGTCATTTACTACAGCTAGATGCTTTTTGTTCATCTTAGTCAGCTCAGAAATTGTAGCTGTAAGTGAAGCAACTTGTTCGGATAACATCTGAACAAGTTTTTTCAGTTCATTGCAGGATGCACATTGCTGATTATCTACGTTTGCAGGAGCCTGCCTTGATGCAGCGGTGGCATTCAGTTTAACCAGGTTCCTGGAATTGATGATTTTTTTTATATTCCCTCCTTGCCGCCAGAAATGAAAGCTTCTGCTCAGTAGCAATTTTGTAGCAATGTCTCTGCAAAATATCACTTGATGGCTTGTATTGAGCATTTTATGACATTCTGCACTTATGTTTATATTGCCCATATTACGGAGACGTAAGATGGATCGACTCAGTTCATCATTAAATGTTTCGATTAAAATCTATCTGTCTCGCAACTTCTTAATGTTTTTCAGGAAGCCACTTGAGCCTGTAATTACCTTATTAATCAGGAAAGGCGAGACCTTATGAAGACAGCCACCTTCCTGACTGTTGCAAAGTATCACAAATCTGATGTTTTTATACTTCATACTTAATCTGTCAATGCTATCATTTTCACCATAATTACCACTTTCTTTTTCCTCTTCCGACAATGCCGAGCGAGGCCTTTTCACGAGACTGATATTATTGGTGTTTTTTTCATATGGACCACCAACCATCATACAAATTTGTTGTGGACTTGAAATCTTGGTCCCGCGAGTACCGGCGATATAACGGACCACTCCAGCAGAGCGCACGCAAACTGGAGCTAGGGCTAATTACATCTGGGTTCACCCCAGTGCCAAGAGGACATCGTTCGAGACTCACTATCTACAGCCATTCACCCATCGGCACAATAGTTCCCACCTTGGGTTACGATTGCAATTCGTAAGGTGTCGCAACATCACCGAGTGAACTAGTGTAGAATGTTGTTGTGTAGTTGTGAAGTTGTATATATTGTAAATTGTGTAGTGTTCTTAATGTGTATCTGTAATGTGTATGTGTATAGAGTAAAGTGTTCTGCAGCTCAATGTGTGGTGGGAAGAAAAGCTGCAGAGACTAGGGCTATGGGTATGCCAACCCCCAAAGTCTTAAAGAATAAGACTCCCCATCGGGGATAATACACTTTAATAATATCAGAGTTCAGCATTGTCTTCTTTAGAAAATTTTGAAATATTTCATTACAAACACCAAACATGTTAAAGTATTTGCACAAATTAATTATTTATTCATTGAAAATTAGTCTTGAAAAAGTCAATTTTGAAATCAAATGGTGAAAATAATTTCTTAAAATATCATATCATTCACAATGGAAATAATTTTTTAACAATATCACTCAATTTAGAAGTTTCTTAGTGCTTGCATGTGTTGCTTGCTGCTCTTTGTTTTTAATGGTTCTTGGTTCTTCTTATTTGGATTGTTGGCCAGGTTTTGTTGGTGGAGGAATACTGGATAATGTTACAAAGTTTGATGAATTTTGGTTGACAGATTTAGATTGTAATGTGATTTTAGTGTTTAGCTATTATATATTGGACATATTTAACCTAGAAGGGATCTTCTAGGATCCCTTATAAGATCTTTCTGCTTCAGGGCCCATAAATGGGAATTCTCCACCTTGTTTAAAAAAAAATTAAAAAACAAAACAATCTTTTAAATCTCACCATTACTATTATTATTATTTGAACAGAATAATTAAAATTTTTTAAATGTTTTTAGACTGATATGTTCATTCAATGATTGTTAACAATTTCATTAGATAAAATCATAATCAAAAGTTATACTAAAATCAGACAGTTCAGAGCTGCTACCTACAAAATAAAAATAGACCTTTTTTAACAATAAATAATATTGGACATTCAAAAAACAAGATGAAACCTGTACTTGGTAAATTTTATAATAATACAATTTCTCAACTGTTAAAACCTATGCATAGTGCAAAGAAAGAAAATCATCATTAAATAATTAGTTAATAAGTAAAAATATACGGAATATTACTAAAACAACAGCTAACAAGTGTACAGTGACTGAAATAATGATAGGTTCACTTTAATTTCTAGACATAAAAGTATGTTTCAAGCAGTATTTTTTATTTTATTTCTTAGTATTTTTTCTTTCTAATACAAATAACAAAATACACAGTTAAATTAAATAACAGAATGTTTATGAAGGGTTAATTATACATTTTTACCAAAAAATTTGAATTTTAGGTGCAAAAATAAACATACGTTCACCAAATATTTTTACATAAAAAAAAAGAATCAATGAAAAAATATAAATAATTTAGTACTTAGTTTGTCCTTCTTTGTTTGTAATTACTTGAAATATTTTGTTTGGCATGGTCTCAATCACAGTTTTTGTAATGTGTCTGATTTAATTTGAGATCATGCTTCTCTGATGCCATTCTTGCAAACAATAACAAATGCCACAGTACACTTCTGACAAAGTAAACAAAAATAAAGACAATAAACCGGCCAACACAGAGAGTGAACCTATCAATATTTCGACCACTATAAATTTTTACTAATTATTATTTAGGCAGAATTTCACCTTCAAATTATTTCCGCACCAGAAGAAACTGCTTGTAGATATAGCAATCTACACATGATTTACGTAAATTGCTCAGTCATATGTAAAGCTCAGTGAATTATGTTTATATTTTAGAGAAAATATGTAAAACAAAATAAAAAAAGGAATATAAAACTGACAAAAAAATCATATTAAACAATAAAAAATAAACTTATTCAATTCTTTGAATTTTACTTTCTGATATCAGAAATAAACTAAAATACAAATATGAATAACTCATTAACCATTAACATGACTTTTTGAAGTAAAAATTAAGAACTGAAAAAGTTCTACTTTTACCAAAAAAGATAAAATGGAAACACGTGTTATGTTTTTAATTATTTTCGTTTTATTTAAAATATAGATAAAGACTTAAAACACACACACGCACACACACACACACACACACACACACTGAGGTCATACAATAAAAGTTGATTACAAGAAATACAATGGTATAAAAACCCACATCTTTTTGGAAAATTAAAAGCTATGCCCTTATGATATAAAAAAAATACCAATATTAAGCAACATTCATGAAAAAATATAAAAACAAAAAACTACCTACAATCAACCACATAAATTTTTCTGTTTAAAATTCCTGCATTAAAACTATCCAGAATAAGATAAAGAGATGTTGAGAAACTTTAGAAAAAAAATTAAAAAAGACATCTAAATTGGTTTGTCAGTGGTAAGTTTGACATAAATTTAAAAAAATTCAGATTTAATAAACATTTCCTAAAAACAGGACTTAGGATAAAGTTCCATTTTGGTTTTCCACTATTAACTTCATAGGCACCTTATACGTATACTATTTCCAGAGATTCCAACAAAACAGTGAAGAATTCTCAATTATTAAAAGTGAAAATGAGACAGAAAAATAACAAAAAAATCAATAACAATAATTAAAACATTAATGTAAGAAACAGTTGTTCTAATGAATACATAACTCAACTGACTTTTGATTAGATATAAAATCATCTCAAAAAACTAGACAAAGATAAATAAATGTCTTAAAACAGAAACTGTCCCGACAAAATCTTAATCGGAGCTATATTATAAAATAAACAATTAATTACAAAATAGAAAAATTATGGTTAGATTTTTTGATTTTATTTTAAATAAATTTGTGAGAAGACCATTTTATTACAATTTTCAGAGAATGATACTACGTTTTGAATGGGAATATAGATAAGCATAAAAGATAACTGATAACATGTTTAATCTTTTATTAAGATTCAAAGCAAAATAAACAATAAGATCAAAGGTCAAAGAGCTTCTTGATGGCACTTAGCATTCTATACCTTAAAGTGAGGATCTAGAGTTTATGTGTACTTTTATCAAAAGATGAAATTTTGATTTCCTGTTTATGTTTGCTAAGATATAAATTTAACCAAATGGAAGTACTCTTTTGGTATAAGTAAGTTTTTCATCTATTATAGTATGAAATTGGACTCTGAATGCTTTACTAAAATAAACAAAATTAAAAAGAAATCTTTTTGTCACCTATACTCTTTAAAATATTTCCTTAAAACAGAGATATTCCTATAAAAAGAGGCTTGTGAAGGTTTGCTGTATGATTTTTTTTAACGAGAAATTTTAAAAGCTATTTTTCATGGTTCATTCTTTCAAATACTTCAAAAAGTATAGAGAATACTGAAGCTGACTTATGATTTTATAAATTAAGTTTCTTTATAACATCTAGAACATCTTTTAAAATTGTGGCAGAAACATTATCAATAGATTTTTATTATATAAAATCAAAATAATAGTTTTAACCTCTTCAGTTGAAACGGATCAATATTGTTATTGTTTAAAATACCAGAAAACAATTTATTACATTCCTCTGATACTACAGTGGATATGAGATTATGGAAGTCAAGTCCTTTCATATGTTTGATGAAGTTATCTGAAATATTTCCAAATCTGCTTTTATACATAATAATTTCACATAGTTTTAACTTTATTGCTTGAATTAGGTATTAAATTATCATTATACAATCTTATCGTATTGTTTTTCTTTTTATGTTAAAATTTGTCTTTTTATTAAACGCCAAGCTTAAAAGGCCTTTAACAAAACCATTTAAAATATTTTAAGTTTTTCATCAAACCTAATTTTGTAACCAATTCAAATTTCTAACTGAAACTACTGATCATTCAAAAGAAATAAAAGTAGAAATTATCTCACTTCATGCTTTCATCAATAAATGATGCCACTGCAAATTGATAGCTGTAATTTGGAAGCTTGTAATCTATACAAAAATTTGAAAATTATTTTTATATCTACTGAAGACACAAATCAAAATACTTTAAACAACACACAACATGATTTAAAATTTTTATTGAAACAAGTATGATATTGCAGCACATTTCCCTTATTCATTATGAACAAATAGAATTCATAATTATTGTATTAAGGTAATGAAGAAATCTTATAAAATATGGAAGCTATCTACTTACAGGAATTATTCCAGTTGTACTATCATCATCTCTAGTTTCATCTCCATTTAAAAATTTACGTAGTTTATCCATTTTCAAGATTTAATTCAATACTAGATTATTCTGAAAACATAAAATAAAAACTTAAATTTTTATCATTAAATTTAAGTTTTATAGTACAAATATTTTTTAACCTGCTACTTTAATCAGTTTTTGAAGATATTTTAATTTATAAAAGCTGATATAAATGCAGTAAACATTTCTTAACTAATTAAGCGGCAAAGTTTGAAAATCCATTATTTGTTATTTTGGGTATTGGCTAAATTTTTATTGAAGTTAATAAGAATATGACGATCTTGGAAGAACTATCACAGCAAGTTCTAATTTTTTATTAATAAAATACAAAAACACTTGATGTTCACATTTATTCAATGGTTTTATGTAGAATGGAAAATCTCGAACAGGTTTTATCTTCTGTAAAATCAATATAAACTTATCCTCAATTAAATGGCCAGCTCACATTTTTGCCAGAAAAAAATTATCCCTAACTTCAATGGTCACTTACCAGAAGCATAGTAATTCTTATATTTTAGTGTGCTAGTGTGCGTGCGCGCATGCACACACACTAAAATACATTACTCCTTTTTGGGCAGTCGTGTAAAACTATATATATATATATACAAAACTGTGAGTATGTGCGTGCACGCACGCGCGTGTGTAAAATATTACTAGTAATATTATATATATAAATATTGGAAAAGCCTTCAGGACCTAATTTTATCATAAATTTTCCAAACTACAAAACAGCTGAACTTTAACACAGATATTTCAATGTATTGTAATAAGCTTTTGATTAATAATTCCAAAGTTTTAGAACTGGAACGGAAACCAATTTTTCAATGTTCCATGTAAGATGAACACTGAAATTTGCATAACTATTTACTCTAATGGAGTTGTATTAACTCAGCTACAAAATTTGCCTTAAAGCTGTCCCACAGAGTGTTAAACTTGCATCCTGCAATCCAGTATTCTCAGTATATTTAACTTCATGATCCTCTAAAAGTAAAAAAAGGTACATAACGAATATTTCCTGACCCCTCCTACCCAACCCAACGATACCTAGTTAAAACTATTTACCACATTGATAGCAACGGGTATGAATATGCATGTACGAAGTGTAGCTCATGCATGCATGAGCAATTTACAGGTTTCAGCTTGATGTGTACATACTCCTTGTAATTTGGTTTGATCACATAATATTAGCTGTGAGAGTATCTTGTTCAAAGATGCATATGATACATTTTAACATGCCATGCTCTCAACAATATGAAAAAAGTGTAAGAGATTGCAGAACATCAATTTAATTTTGAATGTGAAATGTGCATCTGGTGCCTTTATTTAAATTTTTAAAAGCATAGTTTCACTGAAAATAAGAGGGTGGATCAAATATAAAGACTTTTCATTCTGAGCACGTAAGTTTGTAGGGAGCTAGTGGCTCCTTCTAGAGTGCAATGGTGGGAATATTAGGAGTAGGGAGACCAGGTGATGTCCTGTTCTGATCAGGTTGGCAGTAGTGCTCACAATGTAACAGATACATCCTTCAACTGCCACAACACATTATCATTACATTTCTCCACTCACAAATCTAAAATGTAAATAAAAGGTGTAAAACCACAGTTGAAATTCTGTGCCAGTTAAATGGCACAGTTTGGTGATCAAACACTGCCAAGGGCTCACATGCTAACCTGGTATAAAAAGTTCAAGAAAGGAGGTCAACAAGTTGAAAATGAGGAACATGGTCCCATCCTCAGACCAGCATTACAGAGGAGAACATTTGCATGATTCATAACCTTATTAAAGTGATTAATATCTGACAGTTTCCAAAATTACATCACAGATTGGAAAAAATTATGGAAGCTGTCAAATAATAATGACAGAAGACCTAGAGTTCTATAAAGTGTGTGCTAGGTAGATCCCTCACCTTTTGACAAAAATCGTGCTTTCAGCACAGTTTGCAGAATGAAATGCATTTTTAAATCGAATCATCACCTGCGACGAAATTTGGGTCCATTATTATTCGCCTGAATCCAAAAAAGCCAGCATGGAGTGGTAGATAAAGGAGAGGCAGTCCCTGAAAAAGCCAACACTCGCTGTCAGCTGGCAAGGTGCTTGGAACTATTTTTTTCAACCAGCGAGGTGTTTTGCACAAGTGTTGCACAGTAAATGCTGCTTATTACTGTGAGATTTTGAATGAGGTAAAGATTGCTTATTGTTCCAA
>JAAAKQ030518765.1:4546-19135 GCA_010016005.3 Zanna intricata | reverse complement strand
TCACCATTCTAGTTAGCTCCACCGCTACCAAGCCAGGGCCACGCTCAAGGAGCATACACGAGAGCCTTCCGCTCGTACACTTGACAGCCACGTCTTCCTTCACGTCCGTAATCCAGCCGGGTTTGGCTGCCTCACGCCTGTTGGGCTCCGTGATGACCATCAAGTCAACATCATATTTATCAGCAACCTCCCGGATTAGATCATTGGTGATTGGGTTTCAATTAATCTTACGTCTCAAGAATGATCGCCTGAGTCATGTTCAAGACTACACGTTTACCGATACCTTCATGCAGATGTTTATTAGTTGCTAATGAATTTAGTTGTTGATGCGACTATAAATAAAATTAAAAAAAGAAGACTATTTATTTTTTTTTAAAATAAGTACAGTTTTAAAAATTACGTAAAAATATGACTGGAAAATTTGTAATTTTTTTTGAAAAATAAGAACGAGTAGATAAAGCCTAATAGATCATCGCATGTGATTACAAAACAATTGAATTGCCTCAACTTTTTTCTTCTTTTTTTTTTCAAACTAAAAAAGGGACTTAAATGCATATCTTAAGAATATCTTTAGAATACTTCTCTGCTTTTATCAACTAAAAATATATATATATATATATATTACTACTTTTATAATTTTCTTTACTTCATTTGGTTTTAATCTTTTCTTTGCGGTTTTTTCACTCAACTCATAATATATTTTACTGTATACTTCGCTCATTAAAAACCTTAAGACATGTCCCTAACCCACGTTATCTTGTTCTGATTACTCATTCCATATTTTAATCTTCAATGCATTAATTCTCCTTCTGACTTGTTCTAACATTTTTGCTCATTAGTAAATATTTCTATTTTTTTTTTTTTATGTAATCTGTATCCTTTAACCTAAATCATAAGGTCGCATATTTTCAGAAACAAAGATTCTGAGTGATTAATTATTTACGTTTAGTATTTTAATGGTAGTATAATTAATAAAATTTATTACACATTCTTTACTCCTGGTTAACTTTTGACTTAACTACATCTGTTTGTTACGTTTTAGAATATCTCCTTTTAATTACTGATTACCATGACTCAAAAGAGCTCTGTAATTTATTGTTTCCATCTAACACAAGGATATTTTAAGAATATCTCTCTAGAAACAATTTTTCTCAAACACTTTAAGAAGGCTTTAAAGACTTTAAGAATTATTCTTAGAATAAAATGTAGTATATTCCGCTTACGTGTAAGTGAAACGCTTGTAATGCTTATTAATATTTGTATGCTTTAGTTCATGTCATAGCTATAATTATTGGGTTCCTTTTACTGCATTTTGATAATATACAAATTTATTCCAGAATTTTTTTTCTTGTTATTATTTCCGACGCAATATAAGAGTTGCCTTTAGTTTTCAGCATATTGCTACTAATGTCGGTAGTATACCACTAGAAATATGACTTTTTTTATGTAGATGATTACTTGATGGATTTAACGTTTCTATAACGTTCTTAGTTATTTATTTTCAATATCTGTTTGGAATAGCTTGTACGTTGTTTGGTTTTTTTTTACTCTGTTTTTTAATAAATTTTTCTGTATCAAACATTTGAGTAAATAATCATTTAATTTCCTGGAATCATGACTCTAAATTTGTCCTGCTAGAAGAAGAGTATGGTAATCTGTAAAAAAAAAGTGGATATGGATTATTTTGAATTTTAATATTTCGTCATCCAGGGATAATAAAAAAAGAAAATATTGGAGTAATATTCGTATCTACTATGTTAACGTCTTTGAATTTTGATAAATATTGATTTGAGAAACCAATTTGATAAACTTTGGCAAAGACAGGTGAAAATGGGGTAATTTGTTAGTAAAAATTTGGGGTCAAAATCTTTAGTAGATTTTGGGGCCAATTTTCTTAAACTTTTCCTCACATTATTTCTTTATATTTTGTACAACGTAAATTCTTAACTTCCATTAAAAAAAAATTCTCAAATTTTCCCTCTTCCGCAGAAATCGGGAAAAGCAATCATTATAATTACTGTATATTTTTAATCGATTTCTTAGGTCTTCCATATACTCATATAGCAGTAGTTCAAATGACCCCCACAGTATACTTTTTTCTTTTTTTTTTTGTTAACCTCCGGAACCACCGTTAGGTATTACATCAGAAAATGAGATGAACGATTAGTAGCGTGAGTGAAAAATGCCATGCCTGACCGGGATTTGAACCCGGGACCTCCGGATGAAAAATTTACCTTGGGGCAATATTGAGGGTGTAGGACCCGATTAAAGTATGAAAAATATTTAAAAAAGATCTTTTAAAACCTTTTTTTTCTTTTTTAATGTTTAATAGTAATGGTATAAATTCAAAATTCCATCTTAATTCAGCTCTACCCGCAAAAAAGAAATCTTAGGTAACTTTTTATTTGTGAACTGTTTTCAATGGAATTTTTTTCAGTTTCTTCCATTTAACGTATCAAATGTAGAAAGTCAAAAAACATTTTTGAATTTTAGAGCATTTTTAAAGGCTAGGAGAGCAGAAAAAATTAAAAAAATCAACTTTTTTAATAAATTTTTAACGTTTTTCTTGTTATCATCCACTATATATAACCAATACTAGGAAAGTATATCAACTTTTTTGTCAGATTTTTTCATTTGTACTATATTTTTAAAAAGAATATTAAAAAATTTTTTATTTATACGTTAAGCTTATAATATCTTCTATTTATAAGCTCTTATTATCTAAGCTTATTTATAAACTTATCTGTAGCTTATTTTATATAATCTTATATTATCTAAGCTTATAAATTTTCATTTTTAAAAAAAGTTATAAAAAAGAGTATAAAATAAAACAGAGCTTTAAATAATAATATAATAAAAGTAAAAAATTAGAAAATAATGCTTTTCCTCGGGGTTTTATTTAGTATTTAGTTCAGTATAATAGTCTACATATTCACTTATACATAATGCAGAATTTAGAGCTGGTATTTGGTCGGACGAAGCACGCATTTGCCTTGAAGCTAGCTAGAAACGGCGCGGTTTGAAATACTAAGAAGTGAACTTTAAGAGAAGAATACCAGCGCAAAACAATATGCCAGACAATAAATTGTGTGCTACGGCTCGCCATCCAATATCTGACTCGCACAATTGGTAGTTCATCTGCGAAGACCACTATCTTTTAGACGTGACAAGAATTTCCTATTTACTAAAGATGATTCCTGAAACTTCATATCATTTTATTCCATCATTATTAAAAATTTAATTAGCATCATGATAATAAAGATTTTCAAATTAAATTCCTTCCGGTTTTTTGATTTAAAAACTTACAAGAAATTAAATTTCTATTATTGGTGTTTCAAATTATAATTACTTTAAAAAATTAAATTTCTACATTTAACTTTATGTCCATTTTATACTATTTATATATAAACGTAAAAATATTAAGCTTAACATTTAAAAAATTATTAATAAAAATTAAAATTTAAAAAATGTTAACATTTACTAAATAAAATTATCTCAGAAAAAAAATTAAAACTTCCAAAATAATGTTTTTCAAAAATTCGTTTACTTTAATCACTTTTTTCTGTATTCATGATTTTTCAGTAAGTAAACTATTATCATGATCCTTTTTTTCTAAAAAAAAAAATAAAAAATAGTTTGTGCATTTTTTATAGTGTAGTAGAAATTGCAAAAAAAACGGATCCCTTTAATTTGCCTATATTAATTTTAGAATATTTTTGTTATTCTTGTTAAAACAGGGAATATTTTGAAATACTTGGCTTAAAAATAGTTTTCTGTATACTTTGACATTTTCTTTCTGGAAAAAAAGTATTAAAAGATATTTTTTATGAACTTTTGTTGTACACATACTAAAAAGATTTCATTTTCATATTTATTCATAATCACTTAACCTCCGGAATCACCGTTAAGATATATCTTTAGAGGATGAGTAGAAGTAATGGTAGCGTGTGTGAAAAATGCCATATTTGACCGGGACTCGAACAACGGACCTTCAGATGAAAGACCGAGACGCTACCACTCGCGCCACAGAGGCCGGCATAATTACTTTTGGAATTTTAAGTTTTTAGCATAAAAAACTAGTACTTCCAAGAATAGATAAATTATATACAAATAACTATTTAATCCTTCTGTCTGAAATAGTTTTTGATTTAGCTTTACGTAGGTTTTAAAAAATAAACACAGTAGAAATCGCATATAAGGTAAAATATAAAGGATCGTGTATACACAAAAGAATATCAGGGTTTTAATTAGTTATAACATTTCTTGGATGAGGAATACAGTGATGATTTAAGGCTAGAATCAAAAAGCAAAATGAACAGTTTAAGATTCTCACCTGGCCGTATACTGACTCCTTAAATTTCCGCTTGACAGCCTTTCTCCTTTCTGCCAAAGATGGCGACATCTGAAAAAAAAAAATCTTTCTGTGAATTGCAGTTTAATGTGTACTCCGTAAAAGGTTTAATTGTGATAATAACATTTATCTAAAGTGTAGTCGGTTTGAATCGGTCGGATATCCGTGTAGACTGAAGAGTAGAAATGACTAAGGTATCTGAAGGAAATATTGAATGCGTCAGGGAGTAGTCCCTGCATAAAATATCTGTTATTACTCGCGAACTAGTAATACTAGGTAATACACATAATATCCGTAATTGCAATTTTTTGTCAGAAAATCTCCCTAAACTTATACATTGCGAAACAGACTCCAACAGTTAAATATTTTTTGTGCAATATCGTAAAATCGGCAGGTTACGGGATGTTATTTTTTACTGAAATAAGCGGAAGATGAGTTGCTTATTTGGAGATGCTGCGTATAAAGCTCTTTTCTCAACTGCAACAGAGACCGGATAATTTTAATTGGCAGCAAGATAGTGCGCCTTCTCATTGAACACTAGAAGATCGGTTGAGTAACGTTTTCCCCAGCAACTGAATTGATTGGCATCGAACCCGATAAAAGAGTTTTTTTGGAGAGGTCTTTGCAATCATCCGATCTGACCACTTCATGAATTTTCCATTTGAGGTTTTATAAAAGATCTTTATATTAATCTGTACCAACTGTTCTACAATAATTGAGGCTTTTGATTTTAGCAGCTGTGACTTCTATAACTCCAGATATGATGCTTAAAAAACTGGATGGATTCTCCTACCGGCTATTTATGTGCAGCGTGACAAAAGGTGGTCATAGCGAACACTTGTAAGTTGAAACTGTAAGAAATTTTTTTGCATTGTTGTGATTCACTGCTGCACATCAATCTTAATAGAGATGTGTATTTAAAATCCCGATATGCTTTTTATTTTCGCTATTTCCTTTTTATTATCTTTTAGTCTTTACCAGCTCTCTCTTCTTATCGTCTCCTTTATGGAGAATTTTAGGTTTAGATAATATCAGGAACATAAAAAAACCTGGTGTAAATGGCTTAAAAATCTACGTTTTATATCTTTAAATATTTCAGTAAAATAAGAAATATCCAAAACAAGTAAATTACTGATTATGGAAAAACTATATGTTCCTTTATAGGATTGATCTTACATAAAATTTCTAAAAAATTGAATAAAATTTCATAAATATTTGTAGTAAAATGGAACCTAAATAAATAATCCTTTGACTATTCGTTGAGTCATTAATTCCAGATTGATAACATTTGAGTTCAATTTTAAAAATAGTATATATGTATATAATATGTGTATGTATATATTTATTCTTTGATTTTTGAATAAATGCCTATTACCAATAACACAAGCCAATAGAAATTAAATGATGATTGATTAATAAATAAGTTTAAAAATTAATTTGGGGAAGCAGACATTTCTCTACGTTTTAGCAAAGCTAAATATTAAGAAATCATTTATTTATTTATTTATTTTTTTTTTGGCTTGGTAAAATCACCACATAAAAAAGCTTGAAGTTTGTGCATGTTATATGAAAATGGAATATTGTTGCAAATGTAAAATGCCATGCCTGAGGGGATTCAAACCTAGGACCTCCAGATAAAAGGCTGAGACGCTACCATTCCATCATGGAGCTCGGCAAATTATTTAATTTTCAAATTAATTAATTATTTAGTTACAAAATTAGGTAAAATTTAAATTATGCATTTTTATGGTAAAATAAAACATAAGGTAAATATGTTCTATCGATATTTCAATAGAGTTTGATATATATATATATATATATATAATGTGATATACTGTATACAGAAATAACGTGAATCAAATTGTTTCCATCATTATAATAAAAATATATCAAATAAATTCCACTTAGATCATATTCATCTGTAAATAGTTGTTTAATTAAATATGTTGCTAGGCCTTTATAGTAAAATAATATTTGTGAATAAGAATTTTGTGTTTCAGTATTTATTTATTTTTGGAATATATTAATATGAATTTTGACGTTTATGTAGTAACTATAAATTTAGACGAAGTTGTGGTCTATTAAAAATACTAATGGATATTTATAGTTTTTATTATTATTGTACTAAAAATGTATGACATACCGTGCTATGTAGGTCAGTTAATGTTGTATTCCTTGTACATAAAGAATTATTGGATTAAAGTTTAATTTACTATCTTTCGTAGATGACTGAATTGATTTCAAACTAATTTAGAATTTTGTTATTGCTGTTATATTGATATCTTGATATCTTCGTTTTTATGTGTTTTAAAATATTGGATCGATATTTTTTACATCTTATCTTCGTTATTTTACTTTGTTTTTTTTTTGGTTGCTAAAATGTGTACTTAACTTATTCATTCAAAATATTTTTTTAGTTTTATTAGTAAAAATCAAAATTATTCCATTATTATATTACCAAATGATAATATCTTTAAAAAATAATTTAAGGATAATATTTTTTTTTTAAAGAAATCAGCCATTCATTTTATAATTTTATCCATATTGATTTGCCTTCTTATCTTTCTTGCCTCTTTAATATAAAACAGAGGAGGAAGTATTACTGTTAGAATATGAGTATTCCTCATATTTTATTTTTTATGTTTTGATATTTTGAGCCTATGAAATCCAAAGTATAGAAGTTTTTATTTCAAAAATGATGAATATTATCTTAGGTATTTTGTCTATTACCGTAGTTTATTTTATAATTTAAGAATTTGTATAATTATAAAATTATGAGTAATGGAATGGTTTTATGAAATTAAAACAAACATTATTTAGTGTATTATTTAGTTAATGGGTGTATTTATGAAGGAAAATAGTATTTGTATATATATATTGAAACTTAATATATATAAAAAAAAAATGTCGATTTATAAGCAATTATATAAAGTTAATCAAAAATCAATTTTTTTTAAATTTGAAGTTCTGAATGATTTATTCTTTAAATATAAACAGATTTTTACCCGCACCTAGTAGCAGACTTAAAATCATAAATTTTGGAATTCAATTAAAACAATTAAACAGTTGTTTAACTTCTTTCTAATTTAACTTGACACAGAATATATTATTTGTTACAAATGAGAAATGATCTTTTTACGTATAATTTTCAACACTTTTGGCAGGCAGTTAATATCTACTTACCCATCTCCAAAAAAATCCACCTCAATAAATTGCTATTAGATCAGTACTTTTACGATTCACATAAAAGTAGGCCTCTTTTTCTCTTGAAGATGAGAGGAGTATTACAGTCCTAAAAACGTTCAATTATTTTATGTATAATTAAAAAAAAGTAATTAATTGTTCAAATTGCGGATAATGTCATTTTATTTCCATTATTAAAAAGGTTACCTCAAGACAATACATAAGACTGAATTGGTGTGATTTTGTATGATTATTTTTGTAGAAAACAGAAATTAATCCAGTATCTACTGTTATATTTTTTAGATAAGAAAAAACAAAAGGTTGTTAGTAAAAATAATTTTCCACTTTTATAACAGAGAAACAAGTATAATTTTAAGCTTTGTGTAGATTAATTTCCGGAGAAGATCAGCGACTTCAATGTTAATTTTTTTTTTAATAGGCTATTTATTCAGATGTTACGCTATTTTTCCATGTAAATGAGAAAAATGAAGGCTCTTTTCTGTAATTGTTATTTTTTGTACTGTCATACCATATAATTTTGATACGAATTATTAGGCCTTTTTAATAGTCCTTCCGACTAGTCTAGTGGTTAACACGTCATCACAAATCAGCTTATTTCGAAGTCAAGAGTTCTAAGGTTCAAGTCCTAGAAAAGGTTAACTGATTAGTTACACGGATTTGAATACTAGATCGAGGATACTGGTGTTCTTTAGTGGTTTGGTTTCAATTAATCACACTTCTCAGGAATGTTCAACTTGACATTTTACAAGACTACACTTCATTCACATTTATACATATCGTCCTCATTTATCCTCTGAAATAATACTTAACGGTAGTTCCAGAGGTAATCAGATAATCTAATCAGAAAAGAAATAGGCTTTTTTAAATAAATTTTTATGTATCTGTTAAGTATCTCTTCTGTTAAGTATATGTTGTTATTTTAAATGATTGATTGACAGAAAGTCACTCCTGTGCTAGAAGAGCGTAAAACATTCCAGGCAGTTATTTTAACACTGATATCTCCATGAACCCGAAAAACGTTTGGTGTATTTGGTTCTAATTGCTCTCAGTAACTTAATAATCGAGTTATTTAAATAATTGACAATAATTACAAAGGTTAAACCAAGAAGGAAGGCAACTGAGTAAAGATATAAATTTGTTATAAATTCTTTTGTTCTAATTACTTTTTAATTCAAGTGTAAAATTAACCTTTTAAGCTAATATTAAACAAATAAATCATTGGAAGACTTCAGGTGTGATATAAGTATAGTGTCAGTAGGTTGTGGATTTTAGTTGTAACGTTAAGAATGATTTTACAAAGCAACAAAGGAGCTTATTTATTCAAACCCAGGGCGAGAATTTCTACCAGTTGTAATGACTTATGTCTTAATCCAACACATTTAAAATAATTTTTACCTAATGAATCAAAAATCGACTGTGGGCCCCAACGTCTGTTAACAGGCGAGGCAGATTGGTTCCGGTCCCTATAGTTTTTCTCATTGGTGGAGTGGGTTTGTTTTGCTCATTGAATCAGTTGGACAAGATTATTGTTTTCTGTACCCAAAGCCTGTTACCCTAATTGACTATTGACTAAATATGGTATTTTGTTTTACTCTTGACTTAAAAAAATTTCAGAAATTTTTGGTGTAGTGTATTTCATAGTTCGGGTCAATTCTTAAACATAGGTCATTGCACATAATATTATATAATCCTTAAAAAGTGTTTAGTTATTTTTAACTTAATGAATATATTTATATTTTATTTAAAAAATGGTTACATTATTAACTTGATTATTATTGTCTGAAAATAATTATTTTTTAATTTATTAACGAGGAATTTATAACCATTTTTCATTTTCTTTAGAACACATATTTCTATGTAAGATTATGAATTTCGATTAATCTGAATAAAAACCTAAGAATGATAATTTTTAATTCCTTTAAAATATTTAATAAATTTTTTTTTTACGTTTTAAGTTAGGTAGATATAAGTATAGTATTAGTAGATATAATAATAATTGTCAGACATCCATCGTCAGATAACTGAAGTTTATGGCCTAATGCAATGAGTGAAGGTAAAGTGCGAGATGGGTTAGAGAGTTTAATAATATTGTCTCATTCTTAAATTAACTTTTCATGGGTATAAATATACAATAATCAAGCTTGAAAGATCAGATATTTTGTTTAAAACATAAATATTGTTATGTATTTTATAAAAAATATAAATGTAGTATCATTAGAATTACGATTCATTAAAATACACATATGTCTAACGTTATATATTGTTCATACACAGGAAGCAGCTTATTTGCTTCTTAACAGTGAAGCAAAAAGACAAGATGGGTTCACAAACACATATACAACGTCGAAACTCTATTCATCTCGAAGTTGTTGCTGCAAGCGTGTCAAAGTTTAAGTAATAAATTTACGTTAAGAGAGAGTTAGAGAAAACAACTGCTGAACTGTGCAGTACAGGAACTTTGAGATTATGTAAATGACGATTTCATTACACTGGATTAGTTGTAGGCCCGGGGAACAATGGTTGTTTAAAGGAATTACTATGTAATAGCACTTACTATCCTACATATCTTAACAGTATTAAAAAATTTAATTAAATATGTTAATATTACCCAATATGAATTTTTACTAACGGATTATCTTTTTAAAGCCTATTAAAATTAAATTTCTTTAATTTATAGTAACATAAAATTCTATTCATTAATGTTTTGTTAATACGAGGTCAGTTTTTTAAGTAAGGGCCGTTGGCGCGTGTAGTTCTCTAGTTCGCGTTTATGCCGCAACGAGCCGCCGCGCCACTTACCAGCATTCTTTGTGAACAAATTCATGCCACTTGCAGCTCTAGAGCTGAAGTGTACGCTAAATTGTGCGTCTTTAAAATGTTTAAGATTATTGAATCGCCCGCCGCGTGTGAGATACGGTCAGTCAGACGTTTTTTGTCTACGAGAAATATATCGGCTGCAGACATCCATCGTCAGATAACTGAAGTTTATGGCCTAATGCAATGAGTGAAGGTAAAGTGCGAGATGGATTAGAGAGTTTAAAGATGGCCGTGAAAACGTCCATGATGAAGAACGCTCAGGCCGGCCCTTTAATCACTGATGATTTGGTGGCTCCAGGTCAAACAAACATTCGTGGGGATAGACGACTCACGTTAACCACTCTGTCATTGGAATTTTCTCAAGTTTCTAGATCGGTGTTGTACAAAGTTGTAACTGAAAACCTCAGCTTCAAGATATTGTGTTCTCGGTGGGTACCCAGACTCCTTACAGCGTTCCACAAAGGGAAGAGGTTTGCCAGTTCATTGGACTTTTTGATTCGTGACGAGGAAGAAGGGGATGACATGTTTAGTCTATTCGTTACTGGAGATGAAACATGAGTATCCCATATCACCTCTGAATCCAAGCAACAATCAATGGCGTCACACAGACTCTCCCGTCAAGGTCAAAGCAAACAAACGTTCTCAAGCGCAAGATTATGAAAACTGTGTTCTGGGATCGGCGCGGTGTTTTGCTGGTAGACTTTATGCCACGTGGAACAACAATCAACTCAGATACCTACTGTGCAACCTTAAAGAAGCTCCGAAGAGCAATTCAAAACAAAAGACGCGGCATGCTGTCAAAAGTAATTTTTCTTCTCCATGACAACGCAAGGCCTCACACTGCTCACGCGACTTGGGACTTGATCGAATCTTTTCTTTGGAAAGTTTTAGACCATGCACCATATAGCCCCGACCTTTCACCCAGCGATTTCCACCTTTTCCGGTACCTCAAACACCATCTTGGTGGGAAGCGCTTCAGTGACGTCAAAGAAGTGAAAGCGGCTGTGAATTCTTGGCTGTCAGAGCAGGCGGCAGACTTCTTTGAAGACGTTTTTTCAAAATTTAGTTGTAAGGTATGACAAGTGCATTAATAAACAAGGTAACTATGTAGAAAAATATGCAAAAGTATGTACAATCCATAAAGAAATGCTTTTTTAAAAAGTTATTTTAGTTTTTTTTATTTTAAAAACGCCTTTTACTTAAAAACCAACCCTCGTAATATCATTTATTCTTTTCGGCTACTTCATTTTTGCATGGTTTAAATGTTTGAGGATATCGATGCAAGACTACTGCAGCCACTAATTTGATATATTTCTAAAATTTTCTTTTTTATCAGCGTTACACAGGTAATATTTTACTAACCACTGTACCAATATAATAGGACAAAAATTGACTTATTAACTTTAACTTGAAGAAGAACTGAATCTTATGTTAATGTCTATACTGCAAATAGGAAAGAAGCAAGATACAGTAAAATACTAAACAAAGCCCACATAAAAAAAAATAGTTTTTGACGAAAAAGCATCCAAAGTTAAAAAATATAATTATGATCATGGGATATATATATAAATCATTAAACTACAAGTCTTCTGAACTATGTAATATGTAACGTACTTTTATGGCAATAAGGCTTCCATACAGACGCAGGCCACACGTATGTATATAGAGAATGTGAGTAGAGTCGAAGGAAATCTGCACAATTTATTATTCCCCGAGTCATCACTAGAATAGGTTGCTCGAAGTGATAAATTCAAGTTTGTATAATATGGGGTTTCAAATGATGTCGCAACAAGCCATTTTCAGGCCCAAAAGAGAAAATTACTTTTTTTATCTAATTTTTCGGATAATTAAAAGTTAATAAATTTAATCATAAAATTATTGATAATTTAAATATTATAATTATTTTTAAATAGTATACCTATAATAAATACTTTTTAAATAAAACTTGTATGAACGAAAATAAATTAAACGAAGAAACCTGAACTAAAACTGGTAATTATTTATTTCGTTCTCGGCTGTAACGATGTATGTTGCTATTGCATCTACAACTGAAAGTATATGCATCATTAAAAATATCCAAAGGATTGGTATGTTTTTTAACTTTGTGCCTTAAGGAGCCTTTAAATTTTTTTAACAAAAAAAAAAATTAAAATAAATTAAAAATAATCTATGAAAAAAATATTATTCCAATGCATCCAGGTCTAAAAAATGTATTTTGACAGCGAACATTTGTCCATCCGTCTTGGAAGGTACTATCTACTATGTATGGAATTATTAAAAAGAAATTTAAATGGGATAATGATGGTTTTGCCGAAATAAAGTTTTAAATCTTTATGGGGCAGTTTAGCAAAAGTTTTTTCTTTCAAAAGTTTAAGTTTTTATTTTATTAAGATCACAGATTAACAAAACGTTTCTTTAATATTCAACCATCCTCAAAAAATATTATTTTATTTTAATTTTTTGAGCTATTTCATACAACAGAAAAAGAATTCTTGGGAGTTTTCTTCATCTATATTCTTTGTATCAATAGAACATTAAACTGCTCTAAAATTTTTTTCTCCAATCACTCCAATGGTCGATTGCAACAAAAAATATTTTTTAGTTTTTAAAAATTTATTTTAAATCTAAATCCATATCGTAAATTACCCATTGCATTTAAAATATAAAAATCCTAATTTTTGATAACTTTTACAACTTTAGTATATCATGAAAAAAAATTATTTTTTTTCAAAAAATTTCATTCCTTTTTAAAAAATTACAACTTTGTTGATTTAGAATTAAAATGTCATCCCTTTTTTAAAAAAATTAAAAATTCGTTGATTTACAATTAGTATCTTCGTATTTTAAAAAGTTAATTTTTTTACAAATAGAGCTTAAAGTGATCAGTTTTAAAATTGAAAAAACTTTCTGGTTAGCCAGAAACTAGCCAGAAAATGGTAAAAAATCTAGCTAAACCAGATATTTGTTTTTTTTTTTTTATTTTAAATTGCCAACTATTAGGTATATTTACAAAGAATGGAAGCAAGTATATCTCTTTCTCTCTGTATTATATTTTTCAGTAATAATTCATTTTTCACATTTAAAATCCTTTACCGTTAGTGTGAAAATAAAATACAGTTTAAATTAATATCACTTGAAAAATATTTAAAACTTTTAATTGTGCTCATTAAATTATTTTTCAAAAATTTATGTAAAAGAAGTTATAAAAGACCTATTAAAAATAGCCGTAAAAAAATTTTTTTTTGTGTTTTTCAAAACGTCTGTTACTGACAAATTGTATACTCTCATAGTATATTTAGCTAGAGCTGTACTGTGTAATTATAGTTATGTAACCAAACCTTTAAGGAATTTTAATAAGCATTAACATTAAGTAAACGCAATTAAAGTAAAATTATATAAATACTTATTGGTTGAAAATAAGTAAAACAATGCAGTGACTAAATGTATTTTGATGAAATTTTAATATTGAATGATAATGTAAGAACCCAGTCTTTATTAATACATAGTCTACACCACGTATATGTAACATGGGGAGTCGCTCGATTATCCCGTCCGTATATTAGTAATTAAAATGTAGTTCTTTAGATGATATCTATGGGTTAGGCAATTTAGTTTCCAATAATATACAACTGTATATACTTGTTACTATTTTGAAAAAAAATATATACAAGAAGTAAATAAAAAATTTATTATTCATATTTTTATTAAAAAGATGTCGGATAAAATATATACAAACAGGTATATTTATTTATTTTCTAAAATTATTTTTTATGAAATTATGGAACTGCATATTTAAGTAATCATCTGAAAACAGATATTATTGCATTTATCGTTTACAGCGGCGGTTGTATTTACTGTAAAATTTTTCCTATAATTTTATACACAGCATCAGTTATTAATATATTCATTTAGACATTTTGAGTACTGTATACCATTCTTACAAAAAGGCTTTTTATAAAAAAATACATTTAGATTCTCCTTTAACCCCGAGCACCATATTGAACATCGCTGATCTAGAAAGGACTATAAAAATTTTTTCAAATATTTTCTTTAGTATTGCGATAGTTATATTTTATTTTATTAATTCTTTTTAATTTATATGTCTTAATGGAATAAATTTTTTTCTTAATTATAGTTTATAAAAATATATATTACAGATAGTTTTCAAACAATAGCTCAAAAATACATAGAATCTCAGCTCACTAAAGTAATTATTA